>QTSX02002212.1:0-161713 GCA_014839935.2 Entomophthora muscae
CAACAGCGTTGTGAGCTAACTTGGATAGCACATGTGCAGGCAGGCTGCCTTAAAGCCAGTCCATTAGAATAAAAGACTGATGATTTCTTATTGACTTGATGATTAATCCAAGTCTTATTTCATTAATGTGATCCTCTCTTAGACTTTAAGTGAAGAGCAAAAGATGATACTGTTGCCATACAGTATAATTATCTATAGTGAAATATAGAGACAACACATATGAACCTATATCCAGAAGTAGGAAGAACTGTCCCAATTCCTCCAGGCCTTGGGCCCTGTCAGACTTTCTACTTCTGATGACAACAAAATATTTTGGGCTAAAGGTTTTGCCAAAGTCACAGGTTCTCTGTACTTTCCTAATGTTGAAAGACTTAGGATATCATCTGGCAGATGATAAAATAACATCGTCTGCAATTTTCTGACAGTGTTCAAACTTGAGATCATTTACCCAAAACCTGCCTCTAGAACTTTTCTAAGTCAACTGGTCTTATACAACTTACCCTTGTCTTAGGCTGAATTCCCTTTAGGCTGGTTTGTTAAAACGCTTAAACTATCTATTCTCTCACTTCCCTGTAATAAATTAAGCTTCCAAACTTACTTTAACTAATCATATTGCATTATCCTGCTCTTTCTAAGTAAATTCATCAAGCTTTAAGTTATTTCACTAATGAAAAAGCATCATTAAAATAAGCTTCAAACTCAACCAATCCCATCAACCCCTCATCTTCACACATCTGAAGTACTTTTTTCACAGTTTTCCAAACCCAAATAGGGATTAATAATTTCAGCAAGTGCACCAGCAATGATTTGCTTCTTGCATCCCAGGAAATTTCCCTGTTTCTCTCAATGTTTTAATGTGTTTGAAATTGCACATTTTCCATAGAAAACCACTAGTTGTTTTTTGCTGCTTTATCTTTTAACATTTCACCTTTGATTTTATCTATGATTTGAACCACAGCTAACTGTTTCCTGGAACCACTTGGCCTTTTGCATCTCTGGCAGTGTGTCCTTGAAGAAACCCTGAAATGCCTTAACTTACTGTTTATCATGATGTTTTGCTTCTATTGCCGTGAACCACCCACTTTGGAGAAATATTGAAATGCCTATGCCAACATTTTCCCATATAGTTATGTTCCTTCTCTATTAACCCACCTTGGAGAAATGTTGAAACATTTCCCCAAATTGTTCCAAACTTTTTCTCATAGCCTAGCATCTCACATGTCTATAAAATCTGCTATCAAGCCCTAATAGATGACCTCCATCTATCCTGAACTTTGAAGGGCCCATAAGTGAAACCACTCAGACTCATACAATAAGTCTTTAAGCAAGTTTCACCTAGACTAGACCCCCATTGGCTTCCTCTTTATAGGCCATCAGAAGCAGGTCTACCTAATTTACCACTAATGCTTTTACCCACCCAGATTTTATCTTGAGCTTTCAGGTGCAAAGTAACCAACTTGACTTCCTAGAGACCTCAAATTTGTCAAGTTCTGCAGATTTATCTCTGAACAGCCACTATAATGATGTTTCTGGACCAACCATGTTTGCCTAGTAGCAGTAAGACCTTCTTAAAGCTACTCTAAAATAATAGAGAGAGAAACTTTATCACATTTCCAGGTAAAGTAACCCAGCTGTGATATCATCCCAGTTGGTATCTGGACTCCAAGGCTACCTCAGCACATTGTTCCCAGGGAAGAGCCCTAGCTGTATTATCACTCCAGATGGTCTAATCATGCATATACCTCTTGTTATAACTATCCCAGGGCACCACTTTTATCCTTCTACAGTGCCAATAAGGAGCCATCCTGCTAATATCCTAAGGCATAGGCCATCACTTTCAACCACCAAGGCCTAAAAACCCACCAACCAGTCAACATTTATCTTTCTCATGCAACCAATCTTTGTTTGATTGATGTTTAGCCCTGGCCTGCAAAATGACTCCTCATGTGGATATCACACAGGGCATCAGCTCTATCCTGGGAGGAGCAGCGGTGCTGGTGGCGGAACCCAGTATCAACAAAGCAATCCACCAATACTCAAGCAAGCAATTGTGGATCTTCAGGTCTATAAACCAATCAACCCTAGCGCTCTATCAGGCCCATCTTGACCCCTGGAAGTTGGGCTTGAGGCTCTGGTGGTAAACCAGGTTGATTGGGGTATATGGAAAGGGATCTTTATAATAAGGGGAAGATGAGCGCTGAAGGTTCAGTGACAAGATCAATTAGCTATGAGGAACTGTGATGGTCCACATGTAAACAGTCTTGCAGGTAAGGGTTGATTTGGCTTCAAATAAAGACAATATGCTGAAGATTGACAATGTGTTGTGGGTTCATTACAGGTAGAGGCCTAGTAGGGAATGATGGCTACTAGGGGAGGTAAGGACTAGCTAGTAGGTGTAGAGACTACTAGAGGCAGATGTTGTCTTCACCCAGCAGGAGATATTGGCTGCTGTAGGCTAGAGGTCTCCATCCAGCAGGGAACTGTGGCTACTAGGGGTGAGGAATGAGATAGCTCAGCAGGGAATTTTATCTGCTTGGGGTGGGGAGTGGTCCAGACTGGTGGGTAGCGTGTGCTATACAGACTGGATGTTGTTTAGACCCTGGTGAGTAATGCAGGCTGCCAGGGTAGGAAAGTGTGCCAGCATGGTAGTACCTTGGTTACCAGGGCTGTAAGTTCTGGACCCCTGGTGGGTAGCGCGGGCTGCCAGGGAGGGGAAGAGCTCTGAGGGCTCTACGTACTCTGATACGCTTACAGGATGTAAATTCACTGCCACCTTTGGCCTTGGATTGGATTTTTTTCCCACTGCACCAAAAAAGGCCCAAAAATTACAGCCAAGCCACTTAACTCTCTAGGAGATTTAGCTCATACTGTTGACAAGAGATTTGTTCTGACCTACCCTGCAGACCCCCTGGCTCTGGTTGTTCCCTCCTGGGAAGAAACGTTAATTGATTTGGACTACTTGCTGGCCTGGTGTTGCCCACTTTTAAAAACTATCAGATCCAACTAAAAGTGTGTTGCCACATTGACACCCAAAAGCTCAAGTGAATTCCAAGTCCCTTAAAGCCCCTCCAGCTAATCAGGCAGTACCGCAGAAATTAAGATGAAACCCTCCAGTCTCCCTGGCCCTGACTTGCAAAATTTCTCCCCTACCCAATCATATCCAAGCCCTGTAGTCATGTGACCCCCTCCCTTACAGCACACTCTCTTTTACACAGCAAGGGGACTTTCAGTCCCCTGCTTGTTTATTGTCTGCTTTATTAAAAGTTTGGTTGTTGCACTTGTTTTATTATTTGATTAGACTGAACCCCTGTTTCAAGTCCATATTATCTAAAGATTAAAGTGTTAGTCATTTCCTTGAAGCTTACCTTATATTCCCCTAGTTTAAACCCAGAATTTCTTCTGAGGCCTTCTGGAGAAGCTCTGACGTATAGTAGCCATTATACTTTACTTTTGCTTTCAAAAACCATTCTCAACCCTAAAATTTCAATCAACTTTCAATATAAAACTTAATTTTATTCCTGCATTTTCTTTGAATTTCCTGCTTTCAAACCCGTTTCTGTTTCCTGAACTGCACAAGACTCCCAAGTTCACATCCAAGCTATACCAAACACACTCTGTTGCTCCTGCCCGGCTCTTACTTGTGGCTACCTCTGCTAGTATAGAATCTATTGCTTGCAGCTTCAGAAACACCACCTTTCTCCTCCAAATTTTGTGAGGATTGCAGCCATGATACTCCTAGCCATAAAATTTGTGGTGTTTTCTTTGGCGCCCTTCTTGTTGCTCCTGTGATTCACCTCGCCAGACTTTTGGGCAAACATCTCCTCCTCCACCTGGCTTGTGGGTGGAGATCCTTCCAGCCTTCTGAATTTTCCTAGTGGTCTCCTCCTCTCTGGAGAGTCCGTGGTGAAAAGTTTGACGTGTGATGACCTAGATTTGGATGATGTTGATTATATATTGCCCTTCTCTGAGGGAGAGAGAACGTCAATGCCTCCCCCCATCCTGGAAAAGAGTGATTTGGTCCCCCTCGAGGTTCTTGAGGTATCCCCTCCCACTCCCTCTTGTGCCCCTTGGTTGATCACTGGTCTTGTGTTGATGGGATTAAACTCCTAATTCCCTCAACTGTCCCCAGTGTCCTCCCTCTGGTTTGCCCTTAGAGCAGTCATCCCAGTCCTCCACTGGATGGCATCCTGGTGGTTTGTTTCACCGGGATGGGAGCCAAACTTAGTTAGTTTAGCCCCCCTCTCTCACACAGGAGGTCTTTAAGCAAGCGTCCTACCTAACAGACTGGTAGGATGTCCTTGTCTATGTCCCTATTGTAACTTTGGGGAGAGCCCAGAGTGAGCATTGGAGGGCATGAATTTGCTCAGAGGTGTCACTAAGGCGGTTGCTTGGGGAAGCAGCTGCAGAACTTGGTGTGATCAGGCCTCTGGGAAGTAAAGCTGATTACTTTATGACTGAAAGCCCAGACTTAATAACCTGGGTGAGTAAAGACAACAGCATAGACTTAATTGATCTATGGTTAAATGGCCTAAGTGGATTGCCACTTACAAGGGCCCAGTCAAATGCCAGTTCAATGTAGACTCATGCCTGGGTCTACAGGTTCTGGTAATGGGGACTGAGATAAAAAATTGAGGTGGTTCATAGTATGGGATCAGCAGAGAATACTAGTAAGAAGAACTGTATGATCACAGTGAAGACTAGTTGAGGGACTTTTGGTTCATATTGAAGTTTGGAACCAGGAGGGTTCATTGTGCAGTTGGAATCAAAGTGGTTCATAGAGTGACTGGAATGAGCTGTTTGTTGACTAAGATGTACTGATTGCTGGCTGGGTTAAAGAGCTAGAAGATATGGTTTATGAACTGATAGAAGAACCGGAAGATGATAGTGCAGGACTAGCTATGAAGCTAGAAGATGTCTTAGAAAGACTATCTAGGCTGGATTTTGAAGCAAAAATGCTGATTTTGGTTTCTTAGGAGAGGAAATATTAAGAATATAAGCAGTCAAATAAGGATTTAATACTGCCAATATTAAAAGAGAATTAATTTAAATATTATGTTAAAAAGAAAAAAAAGAGAAAAGAAATGACTTATAGTGTTTAAATTGTGAATTTATTAAGTTTGGAGTAGGTTGAAAGGAGCCAGAAAGAGGGTGGAAACAGAACAGAGAAACTGTGAGGTGAATATGCAAATGTTGCCAAGAATGACTAGGAGAGATGAAAAGTGCGCAATGGGCAAGTTTGAAGTGCAAAACGTTGAAGAAAATGTGGGGAAATATGGAGAAACTTTGAAGAATCAAGGGTTCAAAAATCCCCTATATAAAACATAGGCAAAACGCTCAAGATTTGCCAGAGAAATGTGACAGGAATCACAGCAAACCTGTGCAAAACACAGAGCAGTTATTTACCTGGAGCAAGACAGTTTTGGGTTCAAACAATAGTCAAGAGAGATTCATTCAGGAAAATGGTTTGGCAAAACAGTTTAATTGAGGCGTATGATTGGCTGCAAGCCAGAGTTTATTCAATTGGTGTTTTGAAGGCCTTAACTTAAGAGTTAAAGCCTAAAAAATGAGGTGCAGAAGCAAAAAATTCAGAGCTTTCATTGGCTAAAGTAAGCTTTAAAGTTTGATATGTTGTAGAGGAAGAAAGCTTGGAGAGTTTAAGCTTTGAAAGACAAGAGTTCTGAGAAGGGATTTGGACTTGGGAAAGGAGTTGTAAAAGGGGGAGCTATCTGAGGCTTCTCAGGGACTGGATCAAGGGGATTACAAAGACCACAAGGACTACAGAAGGATCTGAAGACCAAGATAAAGGTGCAGAAGCCCAAGATAAATACACCAGAGCTTGGGATAAAGAGCCAGAGCTGGAACAGACCGCAGGAGCCCAAGACCAAGTACAAGGAGTTCAAGAGATTGTTGGAGGACTCCCAGTATTGGCAAAACCCATATTGTTTCCCATAAACAGGCAATATATCAGTAGTTTTCTAAGGGTATCTTCCTCCTGACTGTGAATAAAAGCCTATTAAGGCCCCTGTCCAGACTTTCTAGTAATAAGAATACAAGCTCAATGAGTGAGCTACCCCATATCTTTTACCCTAGTCAGGGGGAAGAAGATACCTATTATCAAAGTTGCAGGCAATTTGCCACCAGTAAGTCTTCCTGGGAGGAGTGGGAAAGATTGACTATTCATCTTGAGATGACAGATAGGGGAAGGGAGTTTATAGGGAACAAGTTTACTAGGTTGTTAAAGGACTGGTACATACCCACAGAGGGGTTAGGGCCCGCTGAAGTACAGGTGCATGGTGGGGATGGTTGCCTAGTAATTGGAAAAGTGCTGGAAGAGTTTGCAGTCATGCAGGCTAAGTAAAAGCTTATAGAAAACTACTCATCACTGCTGGGGAATGAAAAATCCTCCAAGCCAGTCCCTGTCTATGACCCAGGACACATTTTGGGGACTGGCAACCAGGAACCCCACAGGGACCCAATTTTATTGATAGAGAGCTTAGAGGATTATCCTGGGGCATTGATCCTGGAATACCTGGGGAAAGTTTTTCAAGGGCTGAAGGTGGTTGTGATCCAGAGGTCTCAGGTACTGATGCTACTTCATCTTTGTCCATGTGGAGCATACCAGATAAAAGTGAAATGTGCCATATTTGCCCAGGTTAAATTGAAGGCAGGTAGGAGCTTGTCCAATAAAACCCCCATAAATCCAAACTTGTGAAAGAAAGTCTCTTGTCTGAATTGAGCCTTAGCATAGCTTCACAACCCTGGAACCTTGGAAGACAGATAGTTGTAGCTGCACAATTTTGGCTGGTCCAGGCTTGCCTTTGAGTCCTAAGGATATGAGCAAGGGTGGTATGGGAACCACATCCAAGTTTAATTGTCATCCTGCCCTATATTAATTGTGCACCAACTTCTATGCAGTTCATAACCATCCTCTGACTTGCTCTGATCATGGCATAAGGTCCAAACAGCTCTCCCTTGGTTTACCTAGTGAGTGATTGCATCCTGGTAGGTGATATAATATTTGTTTCCCAGCAATAAGTATCAGGTTTAACCACCTCCCAAGTGGTCTATCTCTACTTTGGCGGCATTTTCCTGGTTAAATAAAAGTCAATCCCCCACTTTTTCTCCCAGGGTGGTAAGTTTGAGCTGCAAACTGTTCCCTATAAATGTTCCCAACTTTTCTGGCGCATATGATGTCCCTGAGACCCCAATGTGGTGGTTCTAATTGGAGTAGAGGACAAATTTCACCCAGTACCTATCTCTGTACTGGCATGGTGATATACTTGGATCTTCTTTGGAACAGGATACTTGTATGGGGATACTGTTAATCTTGATTTACTTCAAAGTCTACTGGTTTGGTATACCTCCCCCAGGTGGTTGCCCACAAAGATCTGGGGATAGATCTTTCCTGGAAGGGGTACCCTAGTGCATTAGGGGTTCTCCTGATATGGGATCATAGATTGCACTTGTGGGCTGGTTAAGTTGAAGGTGATGGATATAAAGTTTATAGAAGAGATGGTGGGGGTGGAAGCTTGGAGATAGAAGGTTGATGGGCAAGGGAACTTTGCTGGTAAGGATGGAAAATATTTGTTGCAACTGTGCTAGGGGTAACAGCTTCAGGAAAATGTGTGATGGGGATTTGTAGAAGCATGGCTTTATTGAAGAGAACAAATGGGTTCTTGTACCAGGGGATATGGTAAGGGGGATGGACTTTAAAGTGAAGTATGTTTGGTTGATGTAGGGGGAGAAGGGAGTGATCTTACTAGTGTTGCGCTTATACTTATGAGAAGTATACTAAACAAAAAAAAGGGGAAGATTAAGAAGAGAATGATACTTTATTATATATGAATATAGGCTAATATATAGTATCATGACAAGCCATATGTTGTCCATGTACGCCATAGAGGTCATGGGGCTTATCTGAGTAATGTTCCTCTTGAGTCACAAGGCTTAATCAAGTTGTGTTCCATTTAGGACCTGGATTGAGTGATCCCAGTCATAGATGGTTAACTGATAATGGTGCCACTGGTTTATTGGTTGGGCGGTGAACCGCTTGGTGAGCCGCTTGGTGATTTACTTGGGGTGTTACTTCCCCAAGAGGGATTAATCAAAGATATTTCAACATCTCCCCCTGGGGTGCTGGAAGGCGGAGCCTTGGGAACCTTCTTAGGGGTATCTGGTATACAGGCCTGTTACTGATCCAGTTTGGCGTTGGGGACAGGGAGTCTTGAATTTTGTTGGGATGCCCTTGCCTTACACAAACAAAGTTGATCATGATGCATATGTTTTAGTTTGGTTTGAGCTCCAATCCCTTTGATGAGGTAGGTGTTATTGGGCTTCACTTCCATGACAATGCCTGTTCTGTGTAACCCTGGGTCTAATTTGTGTTGCTTGTGATTGACAACCTAGATCTTGTCTCCAACTTGGAACCTTTATTGTTGCAATGGAATTGCTTACCGCTGAACTCTTTGTTGTTCCATTGCCTCTTGGTCCTTTCTGTCTTGTAGTACTTTTGGGTCATTGCTGTATGGTATCTTCTTTGGGTGTGGAAGTTGTAGTCCTGTGGTTGTACTGACAAGTGATGGTTTCTGACCATAGACAAGTTCATAAGGGCTTTTGCCTGTATTACGGTTGACATGTGTTCTGCAGACCATAAGGGCAGTTGGTAACATGCCAACCCAGGCTGTTGGATTGTTGAAAGATAACTTACTGAGGGCTTCCACTAGATAGCTTTTTAGTTGTTCTAGGCGTCCATTTGCTTGTGGGTGATATGGGCTGGCTGTGACGTGTTTTATTCCATTTTTGGCAAGATAAATGTTGGTGTCAATAGCTTTGAGTTCAGTGCCTCCATCTGTGATTAAGAGGTTGGGCTTTCCAAACTTAGCTATGATCTCCTTGCTAATGAATTGTCTCACATCATTGCCTTTGTGCTCTTTTGGTGCTTGTGCTACGGGCCATCTGATTGCATAGTTGAAGGCTGTGATGATGTACTTCTTGCCTTTGCTTTCATCAGGCATAGATCCCACAATATCTAACAACTATACCTTGAAGAGCTGTGTGATGGATACAGGTACTACTGACTTGCGTGGAGCTTTGGTTTGGGTGTACTTTTCACAGACCTCACATTGTTCCAGTACTTCTCTGATATCATCTAGCATGTTGGGCCACCAGTAGCAGGTCTTGAGATATTCATGCAAGTTTCTACTATGGGTGTGTCCCAAGTCTCTGCAATAACGGAGGATTGTGTCAATCTTTTGTGTTGACAGGACGTAAATTACTGTGTCACCATTTGGAAGGATTTGGTGTAGGGTACCATAAATGTTTTTGAACAGATGTTTGTTCTTGAGGAATTTCTCTTGGATGTCCATTGGTGTGCCAGGTGAGAACCCTTCCTGGAGATTCCCCATGATTAACATGGGCCAGTCATGGTCACCAATAGTGCAGAGGATGTGTTTATTGTATAGCCTTGATAGGGCGTCTGCAGTAAGCATCTCTCTGCCTGGCTTGTATTCAATTTGCATGGGGTATCTCTGTATGAGACTCATCCATTTTGGCTTGTCTGCTTGACAGGTGTTGTTGTGTTTTAAAGAATATCAACAACTTGTGGTCAGTGAGTACTTTGAACATCTGGGCTCCTTCTAGATAACATTGTCATTTTATGAGGCAGTGTATGATGGCACCAACTCCTTATTGTGTATAGGGTATCTTTGTTTGCCATCTGATAGCTTCCTGGATTTATATGCCACGGGATGGAAGTCTTTCTGGGCCATTTAAATACGGAGGACTCCTCCTATGGCATAATCAGAGGTGTTGGTTTCTAGCTCATAGATACCCTCATGGTTTGGGTATTGCAAGATGGGAGCAGTAACCATGCGCTCTTTCAGCTGGCAGAAATGTTGATCTCATAAAGGTGTCCAGACAAACTTGGTTGTTTTCCCAGTGATGGCCGATAGGGGAGCTGTTAGGGCGCCCCAGTCAGGGATGAACCTGCGTACATACTCTATCATTCCAAGGAAAGTGCAGAGTTTGCTCTTGTTCCTTGGGGCTGGCATCTTGTTTATAGCGCATATTTTGTCTGGATTGGGCTTGATACCGTCCTTGCTAATGATATGACCAAAGAAGGGGAGTTCAGTTGAGAAGAACTTGCATTTGGACAGTTTGGTAATTAGTTGGTTTTCTTGCAGGGTACGGAGGACTGCACAGACATCTTCCCAGTGTTATTGTAGGTTGGGACTATAGATGATGATGTTGTTCAGGTAGATGATTGCTCTTTTGCCAATGTGTTCCTTGAATACTTCATCCATGAAAGTTACAAAGGTACTGGGAGCATTTGTCATGCCAAAATTGAGGACAACACATTCAAAGGATCCGTATTTAGTCTGAAACGCGGTCTTTGGAATGTCTTCATGCTTCACGCAAATTTGGTGATATCCTGCTGTCAAATAAATTTTTGTGAAGATTTGGGACCCCCCAGGGCATCAGAAAAGGTCATCAATTAGGGGCAGGGGGTACCTGTTCTTTATTGTGACCTCGTTGAGGGCCCTGTAGTCTGTGACTAGGCAGAGGCCTCCGTCTTTCTTTGCCACAAAGAAGACAGCGGCACCAAAGGGTGACTTTGAAGGTCTGATGAGGCCTTTCTCAAGTGCTTTGTCAAGGTAGGCTTTCAGAGCGTCGTCTTCTTGTGGTGTGAGGTGGTAGATGGGTCGCGCCTTAGGTACGCTACCCTTTAGGTCAATTTTGTGTTGTATACCCTGATCAGGGGGCAGCCCGGGTAGTGATTCTTGGAATACGGAGGGAAATTCATTGACTAGCTGGTCTCTAATTGGGTTCTGTTTGTGTTGAATTTCTGTGTTTTTTAAGTGGATGACTTCATATGTACATGTGCTCCAATTGATTTTGCTGATGTCAGTTTCTTTCTCTGTTTCCATGATCTTTACAAATATGTGGTCCGTCATGAGGGTATCAAGGTGTGTTGGGTACACGTGATGGTGGACTTCTCCTTGCTGGATAGTGAGGGTGGCACTGTCCCAGTTGATGTGAGGCTTTGTCTTTTGCATCCAATCTAATCCAAGTATGATATCATATTTGGGGATTGGAATGATGGGGCCGCTAATTGTCGTTTGGACATCTCTGATTTGGGCCCAGAAAGGTTTTGTCTTGTGGGTAACTGGTGTGCTGCAGTTGTCTGTCATGATGACTCTCTTGATGTTACTTCAAATGAAAGGTAACTTCATGAGGTCTGCAAAACTCTTGTTAATAAGCAATTGGTTGGCTCCAGTGTCAAATAGTGCTGTGCCCTGGTATCTGCAAAAACGGAAAGGATAGGTAAGGAGTTTATTTCCAGATTGGGCGGCAAACAGTAGAGGGTCGCTGGAGGGAACCTGAATCATGATGATGGAGTCCACGTCATGTTCTCTGTACGAGTCTTGTGTAGAGGGGGGAGGGCGGCTTGCCTAAGCACTCCCCTGAGCTTTTCCCTCCTCATTGGTATTTTCAGTGCTAGCCTGGTTGGTTTGTGCAGTGTGATTCCTGTTTTGAGGTTGGATACTGTTGGCTTGGTTGTTTTGCTTATTGGGGTGAGGCTCTCTCTTAACTGTGGGGTTTTCCTTGCATTTGTTGGAGGCATGTAGATTGTCATACTTCTTAGCTGTGTGTTTTCCTTCTAGGAATACATCCTTGAGGTTCTTGCAGCGGGTCATGTCAAACTGACATCTAATATATGTAGGAAGGCCATTGTAGAAGTCCAGGTGTGGTCCAGGTTCATCAAAGTTGATGGTGTTAGGCACCGGTCATGTAGTCCTTTGTATGTGGCAATGTATTTCTCGATGGTTCCTGTCATTTTGAAGGTTTGGAGTTTGGTCATAACCACCATGTCTGAATCCTTCATGGAGAACTTTTTGAGGAATGCGGCTTTGAATATTTCCCAGTTTTCCTTCTGGTCAGGATGTTGAGCTAGCCATTTGATAACAAAGCGTGAAGCAGTCCCTGTGACACAGAGGGTAATTTTGCTAACCCAGAGTCTTTGGGGGTACTCCACTTGTTCGAATTTGCTCTTGGTGCTGTTGATTCAAAGAGAGGCGTTCTCAATGTGTAGTTCTGCAAAGGTGCCAATCTCAGCGGTACGGAAGCGCTGAAACACAATATTGGGTATCTCAGGTTGCGTAGGCGCTGTTGTGGCTGGTGTGGTAGGGAACAGTTGGCGGGTTTTGAGAGTGTTGTACTGGTCAATGGGTACAAGGAGATTATCATAGATGACAAGTCCTGGGGGGACGCCTTGTCCTACTTTGTAATCTCTCCAACCGTTAGGGAGTGACATTGCTTAGGTTCTTTTCTTGGGAGGAATTTTTCCTTTGAGTTGGGTAGGTATGGATAACCTACGGTGCTACCACTGTTGCACTTATACTTCTGGGAAGTATAATAAACAAAATAAAGGGGAAGATTAAGAAGAGAATGATACTTTATTGAATATAAATATAGGCTAATATTTACTATCATGACAAGCCACATGTCGTCTATGTACGCCATGGAGGTCATGGGGCTTATCTGAGTAATGTTCCTCTTGAGTCACGAGGCTTAATCAAGTTGTATTCTATTTAGGACCTGGATTGAGTGATCCCCATCATAGATGGTTAACTGATAATGGTGCCACCAGTTTATTGGTTGGGCGGTGAACCGCTCAGTGATTTACTTGGGGGTGTAATTCCCCGAGAGGGAGTAATCAAAGATGTGCGACACTAGGATGGCATTAATGGAGTGATAATTGTGGCAATATAGGGTGCTAAGGGAGGTATATTGAGAATTGTCCTGATTAGGCAACAGGTTGAGTCAAGTATACAGTGGACTTATGAGGATTGGTGATATGGTAATGTGGTAAGTTTGGTGGTTTGTTCAGGTAATGGATTTGATTTCCACTCTTCTCGTTATTAAAGTTTACTGGATGATTGAATATATATGTTCATTAACCTCTGAGCTAACTAGTGTAAGTTCAAACAGCGAGAAGAGAGGTGATGCGTCATGGGAATGGGGGTTTGTTTGTTTTGCATTTGGGACTGAAGAGTGTAATGGGGAAGATGGGTTTATTGTGGGGTGGAGGAGTTAAAATGCAGCGGCGGTTCCGCCCTTGCGCGGGTCGGTGACGGCAGAGAAGGACCAGGGTGTCGAGCTGGTGGTACTTAGGCGGCGTGCTTGGATGACGTTGACGACGGATTCGGGAATATCAAAGGTGACAATGGTATGGTTCTGGCTGCGAAGGGAGTCGATCAGGCTGGGCTCAAATGCGCTTGATTCAAGGCGGATCTCGTTAGGGGCCAGCTGGTGGTGGAGGCGGCCAAGCGCAACGGCATCTGTGAGGGTGTGGTTGAGTTGAAGCAGGTTGAGGATTGTTTGAACAACGCTGGTCGTGATCCTTGAGCCTCCAGCAGCACCAATGATGATGACGTCATCTTTGCCCTGCATGATGAGGGGTGACATGGATGAGAAGGGGCGTTTGCCAGGTTCGATGTAGTTGGATTGGGAAGGTTCAAGGCCAAAGTAGTTTGGTTTTCCTGGGGTTGAAAAGTCGTCCATCTCGTTGTTGAGAAGAACCCCGGTCGTTGGACAGAGGAGCTTTGAGCCAAACTCCAAGTTGACTGTGGTGGTCATGGAAACGGTCAAGCCATACGAGTCGACGGATGAGATGTGCGAGGTGCCGTGGGTGTCTTTGTTTAAGGAGGGGGATATATTTTTGAAGTAGTGTTTGGGTTCGAATGTTTGGGATTCGGAAAGGAGGCTGAGTTGAGATTCCAAGTTGGCAGGATTTGTTAGAAATTCCACTTCCTTTGTGGCATCGATAAAGGCAGGGTCCCCTAGGAGAGAACGTCCAGCATAGCCAAGCTTAAATGCCTCAGTCAAGTGATGGGCGTATTGAGGTGAGAATTCGGTTGCTTTAAATGTCTCCATGAGCTTGAGGGTGTGGAAGGCGACTGCTCCTGAGGTTGGTGGCTGGGTGAAGTATAGGGTGTGGTTGAAAACGGAGCCTTTGAGTGCCGTCTGCACTGTGGGACGATATCCCGCGAGATCTTCTTCGGTGAGGATGCCGCCGTCCCTCTGTACAGTATTGACGATGTTGTGGGCAATTTCGCCAGTGTAAAAGGCATTGGCGCCACTGTCAGCAACGCGTTGAAGCGTGACTGCAAGCTTCGGATGGCGCAGCAGCTGACCCTCTCTAGCCAGAGTTCCCGAAGGTCCCATGTATTCTGACGAAAGACCAGCTGAACTGATGACATCTACCGCCCTCCTCTTCAGCCGTAAAGCAAGCTGATTAGTAACCACGTGGCCATCGCGCGCCAGTCTTACGGCAGGGGCCACGACGTCTTTCCAAGGAAGGTTGCCGTATCGCTTGTGGGCCTCCTCCAGCCCTCGCAGCTCCCCCGGAACAGCGACCGACATTCCCCCCAGCACAGACGAGGCATTCAGGAACATCAGCTGGGTGGATTTGCTTGGCGCAGTCTCTCGAAAATCAATGAACACCGCTTCGTCGCGGTCTACGTGCTTGATCAGCATGACCCCACCACCGCCTATCCCCGAAGAAAACGGATACACGATCCCCTGGCACAAAGCAGCCCCAATCGCAGCATCCACCGCTGACCCGTTGGCTTTGAGTAGCTCGAGTCCAATCTGCGAGCATGCAGTGGCCTCGGCGGCTACTGCGCCATTTCTTCCCTGGGCCTCTTCGGGGGAGTAGTGAGGAGCAGCATATCCATCTAACTATTAGTGATTCTGGAACAATCCATTACCTGCTAGAACCAAGAGCGCATTTGTCGATGCCAACAATATTTTCAACAATGCCATGCAAGCAATTCCATACCACATGGCTAATTATACCTTTGATGGCAAAATCCAAGCTATGAATCTAACTCAAGTGGCGCTGTTGCTTGCAGAATGATTCCGTTGCATAACTCCACATACACTTGACTTGCCCCAACTGCCAAGATAACTTGTATCTTTTTCAACCCTCCATTTCACTACACTCGTATAACCCCCGCCACCAAACGCACTTATAATCATCGCAAGCTAAGCCTGTTAAATGCTTGTCGATCAAACCGGTTGATAAAATTATATTTAAACTGATATTTTATACCCTCCGTCTAGAAAAAAATATCAATGAATGTTGCTAACACAAGCCACTCGTTGGTACCGATTACATCTCCTATCAACACTTGAATTCCAAAAAATCTTATCTGATTGGCTACAATATTATTAATCACCCAAAAGGGCAACGTAAAATCTTCTCCAAATCAAAGTATCCTCCGTTAGTACCAATCACATCCCCCTTTAGTTTATCCCAACCTATCAACACTTGAATTCCGAAAATACTTCTGTTGGCTGCAATTATCACCAAAAAGGGCAACGTAAAATCTCCTCCAAATCAAAGTATCCTCCGTTAGTGGCTTGGGAATCCATCTTTTCATTTATAAATGCCCAACAACTACCAAACTGATAAGCCCATAACCATCTTACCCCCTCAAGTTAACCAACGGTCTCAAATAAACCAACCCCAATCTTCATAGCTTCCCCTCCAGCACCCAACGTTTTTTCCTGGAAAAGATCCACGCTTAAAGTTCCCACCGGACCAGAGCTTCATTCTGGACTTGCAAAAGATAGCTTTATCCCTCAACCTTCTATATCTCCATGTCCTTGATTGGGTTTAGCTATATCCCAGAAAACATATCCTCAAGCTTCAAAAGGTGCGGTACTGAACAGTCGATCCAACCAGCAAGTGTACTGTCGCAGTTTCCGATTGCTACAGCCAGTCTTAACTGCTCAATTGATATCAACCATTTATTAAGCACCAATAGATATTTAATAGTTATAGGATATTAGGTTGGATGAACATTTGTTCCTTAGCTAGACTCTTGTAAAGCGGTATTGATATAAGTATACGGTGGACTTGGGTGCTTTCATCCCTGGGTATCAGATCAACCAGGGAAAATGGTAGGTATAT
Organism: Entomophthora muscae; assembly: GCA_014839935.2. Lineage (NCBI taxonomy): Eukaryota > Fungi > Entomophthoromycota > Entomophthoromycetes > Entomophthorales > Entomophthoraceae > Entomophthora > Entomophthora muscae. The sequence continues at coordinate 15,980 of QTSX02002212.1, forward strand.
GGCAAACTACATGTACAGAATAACCAAGCCAGATATACTGGAAGCTGTACTCAAATGAGTGATATTAAACCCAATCCATGTTTCAGCTGTGTAATCAAAGGCCTGAAGGTGTGAATCTATTCGTAGACGACAGGGGTTATATTAAGAAAGTATCATGTAAAAAGTAAGTTTACTCGGGAAGAAAAATATATATTCCCTAATCGCAAAGGGAAGGAATCCAGGGCGAAAGGATGATCTTTTCTCGGCATCTATCGCAGAAACGAGATTATCCACCTCGGTGGTCAAACCATCGAACTCTAGGAGACATACCTGGGCAACGGCGATGGAACCAGCTCTTGATAGTTGCCTTACAAGTAAAGCGAGGATTCTTTTTCATTCGATCAACTCCTGGAAATTAACCCTTTTTAAATAACTGTACTTTATATGCTGAAAACTCTGGGTATAAAAGATCACCTATACCGGCATCCTGTCAAAACTGCAAGGTCAACCCCACCAGGGCTTGGCAAAGCAGACCACTTGGCCCTCGGACTGGCTACCCTGGCACCCGTAGCTAAAGTCAACTTGATTTGCCAAATAGGGGAACTTGAACCAACCTCGATCCAAAACCAGGGATGTACTCAATTTAGCGCTTAAGTCAATAGCTGGACCAAGTTACCTCCTGCCTGTCATGTCTAGCGCTTGGGTTCAACATCCAAGCAGACACAACAAGATATCATTGTAGCAAAAGATTCGAGGTTCAAACTACCCAGGGTTAGTCTTCCAGGAAAAATTGAGGGGGGTACCCTAATCTCCTGGAATACACAAAGAAGAGTTTTCCTTTAAGTAAAAGGGAAATTAGCGCTGAAGTAAATAGGGCCAACACAGATTCAGATAAACTTATTCTTATCTGAGAACAAAGAAAGCTTATATAGCTAGTTCATCCACTGATCATTTGTTAGGAAGACAGAGGGGGATCGTGCCTACCAGGGTATTAGTATCAGGATAGATCTTGCAACACAACCCAGGATGTGTGGACATAATTAAAGCCCATCTAAGAAAGTGGGGTAGGTATAAAAGCCAAAGGCCAGACCAGACATATCTTGGCAGGTACCATATTTCAAAGGTAAAATTGTAATATCATGGATACTGTGGCTCACAACATCTCCCCCTCAAGATTGGACAGAGGGATCTGGTACTGGAAAAAGGACTTGACATTCTTGCATCAGAGAAAGGCCAGCCGCAAGACAATAACCTAACTGTATACTCCCCTCATTTCTTAACAGTGACTTCACAGGGTCAACCCAGTGAGAGTCCAGCCTATGAGCCTAGCTTCCCCTAAAAATTCCAATATTAGAGAACTAAACCTATCCACATGAAACTCAGAAAGAGCAGCTTAGGATGCATTGGAAGAGGAGAGCTCTAAAGCCTTAGTCTTGTACAAAGAGGTGTAGGCAATGGCCTGGGTACCAAATTTTTTATTCTCAAGCCTTTTACATGAGCCTTGGGTTGATGGTTGCATAAAATTCTACTGTAGGCAGTCTCAGGATAGAGGGAGAAGCTGCCTCACACTCAAAATCCTTGTAATATGAGATTGTCCTGTCACCTTGTGGCGCCTTAATTGTGAGCAGAGAGGGTGGCAGGTAAGAATATGTCTCAGCTTATAATATCAAAAACTGTGAGTTTCCTTGTAATAGAGACCAGATTAAAGCTGGCATGCTTTACTGCTTTGGTTGTGGAAGGTTTGAATGGGTTGATAAAAGTTGTTGGGTTCCCATGGCTTTAACTATAGGGGTGATCAACCTAGCCATTTAAGCCTATGCTGTTTTTGGATATTAACACCTGAGAATACCCATCAAAATAGAAAATATCCTGAGAGAAGGAAGCTGGTAGCGGCCTTAGCAACAATGCCCTTGGTAGTACAGCTTCCACCCAATCCCAAAATGGTCTACAGCAATCTGGATGAAGCAGCAACCAGACCTTGAATGGGGAGTTGGCCAACAGTGTTGATGCTTAAAGTGTAGAAAGCATGCTTGAGAGGAATAAGCTTGAACTTGAACTTGTGCTGTGATGACTGAGGGTTGAGGGCATTGTATTTGACATTCATGGAAAGAGGCCAAGACATCAAGAATCAATTTATAGGATTGACTATTCTTTCCCTTTTGAAGCCCAAACTCCTGGGCAGAAATCAAACCCAGGACCTGAATCACTGCAGACAGCTTGCCCTGAAAACCATGGGCCTGGCCGTCCGTGTTTTTCTGGGACTGAACCTCTCCCCAAGCCAAGGCTAAGGATGATTCCCAAAAGAATAAAGCCAGACAAACAAAAGAAATAATCACACTAAATGGAGGAGCAATCAAGACACCCAATGGAGGCAACAAAATTCCTACCGTCTGTTTCATGAGCTTGAAGACCATCCTAGTGGCTAATCAGAATATGTTACGTGAAGTAAGTGCAGGCTCATGGTCCAGCACATGACCACAACCCAATAACAAGAGAATCAGTCAATCAATTTGAGGATTATAACCAATAAGAGAAAACCCAGCCAAAGTGCCATTTACTGCTCCTAAACCTGGGTATCCTGGCCACCTGGCCCCACATTTCCTGATACCTTGATGAACCCTCATGGAAAATACTAAGTTTGGCTGTGGGGTACTATATAGACCTGTAGACCCCATGCTCCAACCTTATTGCCATTTTTGAATAAAGGTTATGGCATATTGGCTTCCACAGCTATTGCCTTATTTTATTTTTGACATCTATTAATTCAGTGTAAGATCTTCTGGCCCTCCTGCCTACAGATTTCAGTCCACCAGGTGTTCCCTTTGGTCCTGTTCATTTCACAGAGTACCCAATAAAGCCTGAGTATAAATACTATACCCCCAAAAAGGTCCTTGAACTATATTCCTTGGCCCACATAAAATCAGCAGTTAGATACAACCAACAAGGTCCCTGGTACCAGACTGAGCCCAAACTGTTTAGAGGCAAGTTCAACTTTCTTCCTGCCTACAAGCTTTGCATGGAACTGCCTGTAACCTCCAATATAATACCTACCTCCTTGTCTAGCCTCCCAACTTACCACACAAGCAAGTTGCTCCAGATTGTGTATGTCACCCTCACTGGGGTGATTGACATAATAATCCTGGCTGCCAGCCCGTGGTCCTGGGTGGGAAAGTCCATGGTCTACCTCATAAAGCTAGCCCCAATCTTATGGTGGGCCTTGCCCGCAAAGCCCACGGCCTGCTGTCCCCTGAAAACAACCGGCTGCCCGCCCAAGGTTGGATCCCTGACATCAATCCTTGCATATTTTCCCAATAGTAGCATTTGCTCAACCAATTGTGAGCCTTTGAGATCCCTCCATGTCCAGCGTCAAAGTGAGCCTGCAAGACCATGGAGACTCCAAGGCTAGGACACACTCAAGGCAGATGCAAGTCCTAGCCTTCTTGGACAGATGATTGTTGTAAAAATGGGTGCCTATTAAGAGCTTTTTCAGAGCAAGCCAAGTTTTTCTGCTTTGGTATCCCAGGAAGAAACATCCCCAATAAGCTCATTGTAAAGTTCTGAGGCCTGCCATCAGCTCTGGACAGGGATATATTTCCCAGACCATCAAAAAGGCGGGCTGTGTGCAGGAAAAGCCTCTCCAAAACCTGGAGGACTTGGCCCACACTGTGAACAAGTGTTTTATGCTGACTTTCATGGCCAAAACTTCTCCCCCTTTTTTGGAGTTCCCTCCAACTACAGAGAAGACTTTAATCCAGATAGATTATTTGCTTTTCTGATGTTTTTCTGTCTTGAAACAGTTGGCAGGACAAAGGGAAAATGAAGGACACATTTTACAGGGTTTGGCTAACCTGCAGCCCGGGAAAATTAGGAATAATATTCCACAATAAGTGAAATCCCAGTTGAGCAATTCCTCTGGCCTGGGGGGGCCTCAGCCCAAAATAAATGGTTCTAGGAGCTTCCCAGTTGTGACGTCAAAGGCAGGCATTAGGGGTAATGTTGGCCCTAAGTCCCTGTAATGCAATTAGCCAACCAGGTGGCTGTTCCTTACACTCAGGTCTGCTGCTCCTATTTTCTAAGGCCCAGAACATGGAAAGATTAGGCTGTTACTTTTAACTGGCTCCCCCTTTGTTGCTTCCTAAAACCCCTCCTTTAAACTCCCAGCACCATCACCCCTCCTATTCATATAATGGAAGCAAGGGCCGCCAGGTCCCTTGCTTAACAATTCTAATTACAAAATAAAACTCCTGATTTTGAAATTTTATTTGTACTTTTGAAGTTTTATTAAATAACAAAGGTTATTTTCCTGACTCCTGCTGCTGTCCTCCTCCCGCTTTCCTCTGGTCTGCCTGCCCTGCTGCCTGTCTTCCCATGTTTTTTGTTGTTTTTTGATCTGTGAAGATCCAAACTTGGTTCAAACCCTTGGAATTGTCCTAGCGCTTGTGGTCTGTCCGACCAGAAGTTTTGGTTAAAACTTCTTCTGCAACAATGTTGTCTCCTTTACATAAAGCATTTATGGTGACTATGGTACCCATCTTCCTGTTGTTCTGGACCAGGACCCCAGGTATTTGGAATAGACTTTCCTTGGCTGCTCAAAGTTATGTTCCCAACCCTGGTATGCTCTCCAATACCTTCTGTCATTTGACACAGGTTCCCATCACCCTTGCCACACTTGTCCAGCCGTCTTAGATAGGTCCTTATCCTGAGGATCTCTCATTATTTCCAGCATCAGAGACTGATGAATCCCTTTTTAGACTTGTACAACACCAACCTTACAACAGTCCCAAGTCACTCCCCCCTCCCAGCACCAATTTTCTCCTGTGGGTCCAGATATCTCTACCACCTGGGATTGTTCTCTGTGGTTGCTTACTGGTGCTTTGGTTATGGCCTTGAACATCTATTTTCCTTTTTTTTTTTCTTGGCCAACCTCCTTTGGGAGGCCCCTTCAAGAAGCCATTCCAGTCCTGCACTGGATGGCATCCTGGTGGTTGGTTACACCAGGATGGAAGCCAGACTTTGTTAGTCTATCCCCCCTCTCTTACACTCATGCAGGCAATCAGCTTCTGCGGGGTGGATATTTAGAATAGGCATGGATGGCAAGCCATCAAAGTTCTGATGCTGGGCGCCTGGTCAATGAACTCCTATAAAATCATATCCTTGCAACTGCACCACCCATCTTACTAAACCACCTCCGGGCTCTTTAAGCTGTTGTAACTGCTTAAGAAAAGAGTGATATGTGGCCATAATGGAATAGTTCTTATAGTTGTAATGATGAAGCTGTTTGTCTTTATTAAGGTCGTCTAGGAATTCCTTCTCTGTAATATTAACATTCATCTTGTGCTTGTTGAAAATTCTGGGTGAAGAGCTGTATGACAATCCTCCTTATTTCCATCTAATTGGGCCAGAATAGCCCCTAAAGCTAACCCACCGGCAACAGATTATAAGATGAAATCTTTTTAGTAGTCATGGTAAGCCAGGATGAGAGTCTCCTTAATCTTGGCTTTACAAGCTCCAAAGAAGGGTGTTTGGCTAAAATTACACTTGAAAGAGAAATTCTGAAGTAGCTGGACCAGAAGTCTACTTGATTAAAAAAAATCAGATATGAGCTTCCACTGCTACCACATCATTACCAGGAGCACTTGGACCCTGCAGAGGTTAGTAGGAGGCAATATACTGCCAATATTTCCTACTTTGCTGCCCATAGGTCAAATTCTGGGTTGGGTGACCCCGGGTCCTTAGAGCTCCAGACACTCTTTAAAGAAATCATACTTAGAGAGGTTGAGTCCTAGTCTGGCTTCCTGGGTTTTTAGGAGCATATCTTTTAGGTGCGCTAAATAATCAGTGAAAGTGGAACTAAATGCTTTGATATCATCTAGGTGGACCAATACACAGGAAAGTTTGAGGTCCCATAGAATAGAGTCATGGATTGCTGTAATATGGTGGCATATTGAAGAGACTCTGGGACATCCTGGTTGGCTCAAGAAAACCTTCATATGTAATTAATGCAGAATTCTCACAATCATTGGGAGATAAGTTGAACTACCAGTACTCCTATGCTAGATTCATAGCTGAGAAGAACTTTGAGCCCCCTAAGCAGTAAAGGGCATCATTGATGCAGGGAAAATTATAAGAATCTTTCTTGGCAAGAGATTCAAGACAGTGATGGTTCAAAATAATCATATGTCCTCTATACTTCTTTTTGAGGGTCAAAATATGGGAGGACCAGGGACTTTCAGATAGAGCTAATGGGCCTACATGCAAGAGGTGCTCCAGTTCTTTGAATAATTGAGTATCCTCTACCCAGCTACACTAATAGGGCTTGCCGCAGAAAGGAGGGTAGTGACAGTATCAATTTGATGAATGACTCATTTTTTCCAGTATGTAGCCATTAGGATCCAAGACATATTTGCCTTGGAACTGGTATAGTAGCTACATTACATCCTTCTGTTGGATGGGTGATAGGTGAGGTAAATAAGCAGTGTAAAATGATTAAAGAACCTGAGTGTTCTCTTTAGTTAGATTGAATCCACTTAAAGTTCTAAAAGGATAGAGAGGCAACACTTGGTCTGCATTTTATACAAGCTCATTTCCCACAACCTGCCATTGAGACATATGCATAGAAAGAGCATTTAGGTTATATAACAGAAACTACACATTATCCTTATTAGTTTGGTCTAAAATCCCAGGTCATAATTGAGGCTCATTATGCCTCAAGGATTCAGGAGATTATAACTTTGGGAACATCTTCTCTGGTAGTTTTTAAGATATCTGTGAGACAATATAACTTGCAACTCAGGAGGAATTATGACGGCTGCAAGAGCTAGTGAAGAGGCTTCTTTGATAGCATGACAGGAGGGTGTGCCAAGTTGAGCTTTATTTTTTGGCATAATAAAAAGCTTGGGTGAAAGTCTTAAATACATAAGACTTGGGGTTCTGGCTTTAAACCTGTTTGATATGAGTATGAGTAATATATATGTTCTTATCAAATGAAAGATGAGCGCTGAAGATTTAATGTCAAAATTAATGAGCAAAAATAAGCTTATTTTATTAAGGAAAAGGGCATTTGATTTTATACCCAAAGTTTTAATCCTAGTAGCCTTAGTGGAGATACTCCCAGTGACAAGAGGCTGATAAGGATCTGGAAGGTTCAGATATTGATATATGTAAATTTATGTCTCCCTCTTGGACCTCTACTTCAATCCTCACCAATTGCTTGGGGATCTCTGCTAAATTACACCTGGATATTTATCCAAAGATTTACTCAAACCCCTCAATAAAGATCCTCACACTATTACTTGCAGAATTAGCTTAAAGATGTCCCCACTTAACCCACCCAAGAGACACATCTGGTTAAATATGATGTGCAAGAGCAGCCAGGAGACGTGGTATGTGCATTGAGATAAGTTCCTCAATTTTAGTTGAGTCATTTTTCTTTTTGATTATGTCCTTTCAAAATTTGTCCAGATTTCCCTGCCTTGATAAAATACAACCATATCCTCTCATACCATTGATTGATTTCTTTGGAATTCCCAACCTCTCACTCCAACCCCATTCACTCCTTTAAATTATTGCAATAGCTTTAAAAGACCTTGCTTTATCATTTTCTAATCTAATAAAGTTTGAAATTTTTTAGCAAAGCTGGACAGTTGGTTTTATCTGTTGCTTTATGTGTCCAGTTGATTCCATCTGCCCTTTGGCCCCCCAGGGATTGTTGGTGACAACCATTTTGTTGTTGCTGAAACCATGATTTTTATTATGATTGAGAGCATGGTTATATTCTTCTCTAACCTTCCCCCTACTTTTACAATGACAGCCTGTATTTGCTTAGAAAGAACTATATAGGTTGGAAGCAAAAGCAGAGTCTTTTGTACAACTCAACCTAAAACTATCATTTACTAGGCCAACCAAACCCCCTAGTGAATTCAAATTCACAACGTGGTAGATGAGTACACATGTTGAAGGAATTTGTCCTGGATTTGAGGAATAAAATACCAGTTGAGTACTCCAAAGTACAAGTCTTGATATGCTTGACAGGGATGAGGAAAACTTGTCAAAGACCAAGGGGGGTTTGTATCCCAGGAGGTAGAGGTATACATTTCCAAGGTTAAAAATCCTATTGTGCTCCCTCAAGAACTGAGTTGCCACTGGAAGGTTGTAAATTTTTCTTGCTATAAAAACAGCAGAGGGGGCAATGAGAAGCTATTCAGCCCTCATAGGCAAGGCATATTAAGCTCCAATGGCACAAGTTTTTGCCATGCAAGCAGTCTCATAGGATTTAGTTTAGTTGAGATCAGGAGCTAATTTAAGCTTCTTCAACTTTGACAAGACCACCTTAAATGAGAATCCTGTGTCTAGTATGGCCTTGATCTTGACTTTCTGGATTGAAACTTCTACCTGGGTGGTGTCTTCCAAAAGGGGGAAGAGCTGCAAGCACATTTTGAGTGGCTTCTGACTAATTCTCCCACTTTGCTAACATACATTTCAAATCAAAAGTCTTGTTGTAGACGGTTTTTAAAGCAAGGAGACAGAAATATTATGAAAGAGGGCTCAGATAACTCAGCAGATTCTTCATAAAGTCAACTAGAACAGGATGGGAATTATCTTGAGCTAGGTAAGGGCAAGCCACCACCTCTTTAGCTTCCATTGGGGACACCTGTGTAGCAGTAGTTTTTCATAGTGTAGCTTACAGGGGAAAAAGCAGTTTTAGTAAAAGATAACACAGATTATCCATAGATTTTATTGACATCATAGTTGGAGTTATTAGTATCAGAGTTGCTGGAAATTGAATGGTATAGATTGAGGATGATGGGGCCAGATGATAGGGAAGAAGGCTTTTCTGAAGAAAAATTTGGAGGAGACTGGTGAGATTGATCAACAGAGAGTGTCTCTGCCTCCAAGTTGACCTCTTTTTTACTTCTTTTTCTTTAGGAGCAGCACCCTCTATGTGCATATTGGTACAACATCTTGAGTGGTAGCCAATCTGTCCACAATTATTTCAATCTTGACGTCTAAGTTGCAATTACTGCCTAGGGTCATAATACAAGGAGTACAAAGAGTGGTACCTTCATTATTTACCTTGTTATCATACACCACAGTTCTTTCATGAGTCAAATACATATCCTGAAGAAGATTTTTGGTGCTCTTTGCAATTGCAAGGGAGACTTTATGAGCCCTAAAATGTAGGCAAAGTAGCTGATTAACCTTGGGAGCATTGGAACAGGCAGCAATACTTCACAAGAAGTCAACTGTTGGCTAGAATCAGTTGTTGACCCCCAATGTAAACCCAATCAGTAAATTTCATCATTGTTTTTTTTTGGCTTAAAGCCAATATGTACAAAGGCATCTTTCCTGGCCTCTAAGCTCATATCAACCCTAAACTCCCCAATCAAGAGTTGCTTCATGTCAGCCCAGACCACTATGATGAGGAGCTCAGGGACCACCACCTCTTGACAATTGGGATATAGGCAGGTAAGTATATGTTCCTTTTTTGAGGTCATCAGTAGCTCTCCTCATAATTATCTCATATATGGTAATAAAGGCAACAATAGTAGATGTATCGGGTTCAAATATCTGCTTAAATGTAGGCTTATAGTTGGGATCAATCAAGGATTGTGTGGGTTGACTGCCATCCTCATTATTGAGAAGTTAATGATGGGAGTGAACTTGGCTTCCAATTTAATAGCTGGCTGTCTATCCCATAGAAGGGAAAGACTCTCTTCAAATTTACCTAAAGTAGAGTGATTCTGGGTCCCAATTCACAAGCTTCAGTAGCCAAGGTGATAGTTTCACCAATCCTTATCTGTTAAACTGGCATGGCTCCTGCAATTTCATTGACCTTGCTGTGTAAAACAGTGACTTGAGGGATCAGTGGGGTGAGTCCCCCATTCAAAGATTGGCCAGAGTAGTCAACCCCTACACTTCTTTCTCCAGAGCATCAATTCTGTCTGCAACATCATTTGTAACAGACCTCAAGCTTTCTAAAGCATGGGCACAGTGAATACACGGGCGCCCTTCTCGGCCAGGAAAAAATCCATCTACTTCTTCTGATTTATCATCCCCATTCTCATACTTGTTTCCTTTTTTATCTTCTGAAATTGATGTTTGTTCCCCTGGTTGATTGGCACACTGCCTTAGAGGGGCAACTTCCTCTTGTAAAACAGCTACCTGCTCAACCAAAACTGCTACTTGAGGATCAGATTGGGGAGCAGGGGCGGGTACACCAGCCTGTTTATCTTTACAAAACATTTTTGCTCATATTTCAGCAATAGACTAAAAGCGGTAATTAGAGACCAGTGGGGTTTATAGGTTGTGTTGATTTCTCTCTCTAAAGCCTCACCGATGTGGTGGTAACAGCGTAAAGTATCTTATATCTGGGAGCACCAGAAAGCATGGTGAAAATCAAGCTTATGTAGAAAGTATTTTACATATACAGGGAGAAAAGAACAAAAGTTGTTCAGAGGGGCAAAATAGTAGGCCTGGAAAGTAAGTAAATAAGTCTGGTTATCAGAGAAGAGGTTAAACAGACTATGACTCCATTATTGATAGGCATATCTTGTGCCTTAGAGTGGAGATGTCTGTAGACACAGTGGCTAAGGGTTGGGATTAGATGATAGAATTAGTTGATGGGTTACTAAAGCAGGTGAAATAAACAAGTGATCAGCACGTCAATTATATACACAGACTCCAGTAAACTGGTGAGAATTTAAACTCCATAAGGAGGAAGAGTAAGAGGTCTTAATGTGCAAATTAAGGACAGAAGCCAGGGATTGAGTGTGTAGCAGCTATGCCATTATGTATGAGGAATTGATAATCTTCATTTAATTGGTAATAGCTGAGTGTGAACAAAGAAAGGGCCATAGCAAGCCCCAGAGACAGCATCATGACCATTGATGTATGCATAGGGTCAGAGACGTACTCTTTCAGAGGAAGACTAGAAACTTCAGAGAGGCTGGAATCTTCAATAATCATGAGATAAGGTCCAGACAATGCACATGAAGCAAAGAATAACCAGTGGGCTGTCAGCCCCTGTAGTGAGCAACATTTTTGGTGCTTGGGTCTTGGCAATGACATTCAAGGATGAGCAGCAGGAAATCTTTATAAAAGATATTTAAGCTTTGTCAAGCCAAAGGTAAGCTTTTAGAAATTCATAAGGATAGTTACTCCAAGAATCTAAAAAATTTAACATATCATAAGTTTTCTTTTAAAAAAGGATCTGGTGCCAAAGTTACCTTATGATCAGAAGAAGAGGTAGATAAATTTGTGGTTTTTATCATAAAAGTGGATGCCTTATGATCCAGTAATTTAGATCCTATATTAGTAGGATGGAAGAAAGGTCTGTTTGGATTAGTATCCCAATCCTAATAAGCCAAGCAATAGCATCCAGGAAGTGTGGAAGTTGACTTACTTCATTTAAGAAAATGGGGAATCTGAAAGATTGAATATAAATCCAGCCATGTGTTTGCATAAACCTGCATGATGCAAAGGCAAAATAAACACAGTTTGGAGGTTGCAATCCACAGCAAGTTTGAACCAATAAGGGATGGGATCCTCCCCCTTTGAAGTAGGCTATGGGGTTAAGCCAAAATCTATAAAAGAAATAACCCACCCACATTAATATTTTAAAGGGTTAACACACTTGGAGGAACACAACCAAAATTTGAAGGCAATGAGACTTAATATCAATATAGCCCCATAAAAATTAAGTCAAAGTACAATAAATTTTGTCAACAGAAACACCTCTCCCCAAGGGTGCTGTCATATGGGTGCTGGCTCTCAACAGAAAGAAACTGGACCTTGTCCAGATCTGCCCCGGGAAAATTGTTCACTTCCTGCCCCGCTGTAACATCTATCTAGTGAATTTAAAAAAAAATCCTGACAAAAAGCACGACAGAAATTGCTGTAGAGCCAGCAAGATGGGCAAATCCACCATAATTGCACCTGCAGACAAGCTATCAAAAGATCATCAAACAGTTGCCACCAAGAGCTTACCACCTGGAGATACTCCTGAAGAGAAATTCTTTAGATGGAGATGTATCGTGATGGGCAAGTGAATGGAGACAGTATCTGATTTTGGCATTATGGTTGTCACTTGACTGACAAGGTGAAACCTGATCCTGCACGTAACCCTTCTGGAATACAATCCCGAACATCCCAGGATCGATACCATATCCCTGATTCACATCTCTCTTGATATAATGCAAGTGATATTTCTATAAAAGATGTTGTTCCCCTCCAAATCTTGCTTCCCTAAGCCTTTCTTGATGATGTGTTAACTCGCCCTGATTGGCTTCCTGGTAGTTGGCACCGTGTTAATCTGGGCAAGGTTAATCTCTATGGGGTTTAGTTTATCACAGTTGCTGCCATATATCTGTGCAGATCAGTCTATTAAGTGGTTTGAATTATGGGTTTAGTGGTTGCTACCGGCTGGTCCTCATAAAGGCAATATCGGATGCTTGGTTTTAGGAATCGGAAATAGATTTTGTGTTGGTTCCGTTGAATTGAACGGTCAGTTGTGATATTTGTTAGTTTTATGGGATGTTGACTTGATTGAGGTGAAGCTTCATTCATGTGTGGGTATTCGAGTTTGGGTGATAAATCTTGTTTAGAGACATGTTATCAACTTGTTATTGGTGCATATGCGGCTAACTAACGGGTCGACTCCTAAGCTAGTTTTTGGTGAATAGGGGTAGGCTTGCGTTTTATACGCCGGGCGGCTCCGTTATTTGGAGCTAAGCTGGTTGGGCTGCTAAGCTATCCATGGGGTAGCACCTCATTGCGGGTTACTCCTGGCTTCAAGCCCCATGCTGGCTGTTGGGTTTGCATGCCTTGTTGACAGGGATGCTTCGACTCAGACCCGGCTAGCTTCTGGCTTCGGGCCGCTCCAGCCAAAACGGAAATACTTAATATTTAACCATTTAAAGAAGATCTTTAAAGGGGTGACCCTGGGCCAGAACCAGGCCGCAACTGCCTGAGGCTTGGTCGAAGCAGCCCTATATGTTTATCAAGAGTCCATTGTATAAAGATTGGTTTGGATGTCTGGGTTTTGTTTTGAAAGTTTAGGAGTTAATGTTTACGAAGTTTATGACGTACTTGGCTTGAGGTTGAAAGTATTAAAACTACACACGGCGTAGATTTTAAAAAGTATGAGACCATTGCCTGCGTGGTCGAGGTTTGATCAAAATGGTCAGCTGATATGCTCCATGTGGAATTTATGCTTGCGGCGTTTGATTTTTCATCGGGTGGCTTTTATCTTAGCATTTTATAATTGGATATTCTGGTTAAAATAGGTGGCCCATTCCTAAATTTATTGACACGCTCTAATTTATGATAGACATTGTTTAGGCAATTTTTATATAAACCATCATCCATCTGGATGTCGATATATTCCTTTTTGATATAGAAAAAACTCCATAGATCTATTGAAAATTTTGAAATGTTCTATATTTCAGGGTGGAAAAATAATAAAACTACTTGATTCACAGCAGAGAATAAAATCCAAAGCAAAGTTCACTTTTTTGAAAGGATGCATTTTAAAATTATTCAGCAGTAAAAAGTACCTAGGGGAGGGTTTATTTTTGAAATATGACATCATGTATGTGTCTATCAATTTCATATGAGGAATGATTGGCTAAACATTATACTCAACGGTACTTAATTGCATGGGAGATCACTATTTAGTGACCCTACACATGCTAGCGTCCTTATGGGAGGTCAAACAATCATTCAGATCCACGAAAATACACTTCTTCTTGAGAAACATACATCCAAAGAGCGGAGATCCGGTAGGCTTTTGATGGGCCTGGCGGTGCTCCTGTATTCAGCGGCCCACTTTGGATACAGGAAGTTGGCGGAGGAAGGGTTTGGCCCACACGAGGTTATTCTCTTCCGCTCCTTGGTAGCTACTGGTGCATGTATAGTGCTTGGTAGAGTTTTGAGAGTGCCGCACGCTGTCATTGGCCCAAGAGGTTCAAGGCTCTTCTTATTTGTGCGAGGAGGATTGGGACTTATCGGGCTTCTTTTGTTCCTTGCCTCGCTTGAAGTGCTACCGCAAAGCGACGCCGTCACACTGTCCTTCCTATCGCCCTTCATTTCCGTAGTGATGGCACACCTATTCTTAAAGGAGTCGCTATCGGGGGTTTCCCTGATGTCAACCATTCTGGGGTTTGTGGGTGTAGCAGGCGTGTATCGCCCAGAATTCCTCAACTCGACAGCCAACATAACCATGCCAGGGCTTCTCCTGGCAGTTCTTTCTTCGCTGGCAAACGTTGGCTCAACCGTCCTCATCCGCAAAACTGGCAAGGGAACCCACTTCCTCCACCTGCTAGGGTATTTCAGCATTCTCCCTGTATTCCCAGCAATTACGCTATGTCTGCTCCAAACCGAGAGTCTCATGTCACGAGTTTCGTTGCAGCATTGCGGATGGGGCTTGGCAGCGAGCCTCGCTTCTCTTTCTGGCAACATCCTCTTCACTCTCAGCCTACAGCGGGAACGAGTGGCTGTCGTAACGAACTTCGCCTTCCTCCCCGTCCTCTTCGATGCCTGCCTCAGTTTCCCACTCAGCACCCTCGCCATCCTACTCTCGATCTTCTTTGCCACCCACACTTGAATCCAATCACCAGTTTCGAAGCACCCCTTCCCTAAAAAATAAATTTCTACTTCAAATACCAATCTCCCTTTAATTTTTTATTTGGAAAGTCCAAATCCAACCGTGAACCTTTCAATTATAGCGTAATACCTTCCCATGGTGGCTTCATGTAGGAACCCTTCCCTCTAGAAGATCGGCAGGGCTCCCAACCAAGCTGGATAGCAATTGGTCGAGTTTCAAGCCGGTACGACAGAGCTGCCTAACCATCTCACCCAAAATCTACACGAGCAACCTTTCTTTACTCATTACAGGTGCACCCAGATCCCCTAGCCATCCTAAAGAGCCCCTACCATGCACCAGAAAAAGATCTACCTTTGGGTACAGCCCAAGTAACATAACTGTTCTGTAATAACAGAGTTATCAAACGAGAAAAGGATTGGAAATATGATATCTTTATTTCGAGAAGAGATTGTATAGCAAATGTACTAGCATCTGGGTTAGTTGGACTTCCTACTAGGTGGGCACTGGAAGGTGTGAAAATCTTTTGGAGATGGTTATAGACCAATGCTGTACGGCCTAAAATATCCATGTTGGTCAAATAAAGGAAGGCGGGCAAGGTTTGTAAGAGTGGCCGGCCCAATGCTCCTAACATCTTATAAGAAGGGAAACGAGGGCTTAAACACTCTATTAAACTAAGAGGGGTAGAATTAAGTCCAGGGTTAAGAATATAATATTGGTCTAAGAAACTGATTTCAAAATCTGGATATTGACTACAGTCAACAACAGGGTTGAATCTGTCAAGGATCAAGTGTCCGATATAAGTTTGCCAACTGGGAATGAAAAACGTCAAAGGGAACCATAGAGGGTAATCTTTTACCAATCTGAAAGAGAGTTAGAAGTGAAAGAAAGAGAAGGAAAACCAAACAGCTTCAAATCCTATCAAGTACCTCTTTGAGGTGCAGGGCAAACAATCTCAACCTGATGTTGAGACCGGTGGTTCCAAGTATCTATTTCATTTGCAAATTGAGGTGATGAGACAAGGGAGAGAAGGTTTAACTTCAAAATTTAAGAAGCTCTCACTTTCTTGTCATTGCAAGGTGTGCTTGCCCAGTTTAACTTAAAATAGCTAAAAAAGACAGGGGGAAAACCAAAGTGCTAATCTTGAAGCAAGAGGAAAGACCAAAAAGCAACCCATAAGTAGTAAAGGGAATGATAAGAGAAAGCAAGAAACAGAAAGGTGCAACAAAGCACAGAAAGTCCAGTCCAGACTTCTTAAAAGAAGAAGAAAAAGCAAGCCTAGCAGGAAGAAAGACAAAAGATAAGCTGTTATCTTGTTTTCTGCAATGAGCCAAACCCTTGACTATTGGATAACCATCTTGATCCTGACTCAGCTCACAACATTGCCTAATTTAGGCAACTACTCATATATATCACTTGGTTGTAATCACATTGATTACCACAGCTAGCAATCCACCTATACTGTCCAAATAAGACCAGTCACATGTTATTGAAGATCAACCCTAATAAACCCTTTTTCACATGCCACCCCCTGGCAGCCTCTTATAAGGTACTGTAAATTTAGAACCTAAACGTAAAAATGCAGGATTTTCAAATCCTTGGTCCAAATTTCAAATCACTTTTGCGGGCAACTCAGCTGAGTGAAAAATAAAATATTTAATAAAATCAAATATTTAATTTGACTTTTTTTGATTTATTTTAAATTGACAAATTTTGAATCCCTCGAGCAGGTAACTCAACTAACAAAAGACAAAACACAGCAAACAAATGCAGGATACATGAATCAGAAATGTGGGATTCTAATGTATGGTTTGAGACTTCCTGTATGTCAAACAAATCATAGGCATCATGTAAAAATTAACAAATCTGAAATTGTGGGATTGTCAAATCCAAGAACCAAATTTTAAATCAAAAATGAGGTGAATTTGAAATAAATATAATCTATGGGTGTCTCAAAAAGGATGCTAAAGGATCTAGAGCAGATTTGTGCTAATTTTTTAGGAATCATAGGCATTATCAAAAATCACTCTATTCCATTTTAGGACAGCTAAAATTTAGATGCTTGATTAAGTAGATTTTAAAAAACGCTAATAATAAAATAGAATTATACATTACAATCTATTTTTATCATGTTGTCTTTTCCTTGATGTGTTGATAGTTCATTTGCTGTTAATAATTTGCTTGCATTTAATTTAACAGTTTCACCTCCAGTTGCCTTGGCAATAGGAAATCAAGTTGCCTCCCTGAGACCAGCTGTGGTCGCAGAGACAACTTGATTTTCTATTACCAAGGCAACTGGAGGTAAAACTATCCAATTAAATACAAGCACATTATCAACAGCAAATGAAATATTAACACATCAAGGAAAAAGACAAAATGATAAGATATATTGTAATATATAATTCTATTTTATTATTAGCGTTTTTTAAAATCTACTGTAATCAAGTATCCTTATAGCAATACATGAATACATAGTGTAGTAAACTGATGGTTTTTCTTTCCTACCTCTCCTTCTTTCCTTGAAAAGAAGTTTTTTTGGCCCTGGCATAGCCAGATACAAAAAACTTTTAAACAAATTCTGTGTCATCAGGAGGTGTGACGGTACTACAGTCACATTGGGCTGTGGTTTCACAAAGAGGTTGAATTGTGATGAATTTCATAGGTTGAAATTCAAAACAATAGGATTGGCCTTGGAGAGATTTTACAGTTTAGTAATGGATTACCCAGTAATCAATTAGGCAGTACTAATTGAGGGCCAAAATGAAGATCTGAATGATTTAGATTATGAGACTAGGTGTCTCAAACCGTCTAACTAACCATGGAGGTTAATTGATACCCAGGAATCAATTAGGCTGTACTAATTAAGGGCTGTACTGAATAATCTGACCGGTTCAGATTATGAGACTAGATGTCTTAAGCTGATTGAATAACTTGGAAGGTTAATTAATTGATACCCTGGAATATGATTGAGGAGGATTTAATCATAGGGCCAAAATGGGCTTGACTGTGTCAAGTGAAGACTTGTTGTCTTCAAACAGATTAATTAACTGGGAAGGTTAATTAATATATGCTTGGAATATAATTAATGAGGATTTAATTATATTGTTTAATTACCTTGACTGTGTCAAGAAGTTTGGTTAAGTTTAGCCAAAAGTAAACCCCCAAATTGTGGTTTAAAAGCGCTGTTTTGGTGAAGTAATTAGGTTAAAAGTGCCGCCACACCGCCTAATTGATTTTTAAAGCGCTGAGGCGCCTCCCAGTGAATATTTCAGGAGCTGGGGCGCCGTGGTGGTGCCTGGTTCAAGTTTCAAAGAGTTTTAATGGGTTTTTAACGCAAAAAATTAAATGCAAAAATAACTAAATGTAGACAATGGTGTCTATGCATTCAGGATTGATCAGCTGGTTCCCAGTTGGAACAAGGATAGCTTTGATCAGGAATGTGTATATTCCACAGGGTTTTGGTGCCAGAAGTCCGGAATGCTTCAAGCCAAAGTGATACATTTCCACAGAAAGAATCAGGCAATTCTGGAATGCATTAGGGCACATTCTTATAGGTTAATAGTGTGAAGATCTTTTTGATAAAGATCTGGATTGGATGACGCCGCTGTTTCATAAACTATGTGATAGGAATCTAGGTGTGATTTCAGAACCGGAGGGGTTTTCAGCCAAATGTACCCTGATTGGTATATAATGGAAACATGATAATAATTAATAAAAAATGATACTTATGTGTGACAATGGTTGCTTTCCCCTCAATATTTTTTATGCTTTGTGTTTTTGGCTTTTAACGGAAATAAGACTATCATGGAATAAAATAGATGGTCTGCAGCTAAGACTATGGGAAGCAAAAAACTTGGAAGTGATCACCAGATGGCGACAAGTTTAATGCCAAGATTGCTTGCCTGGAATCCAAACTCATTGAAGCTTACATAAAGGATTCCCCGTCAATCCGTAAAATAGTCAGACCAGGATAATGAAGAAGCAAGCATGAATTTCCTGGATCTGTCACAGGAGGGTAGCTCATATATCATTACATGGTTTTGTGGCCGCTATATTAGTGATTTAGAGTGCAGAATATTGCATTATTTCCAGTTTAGACATTTTTAAATTTAACTTAATTTCATGTCTAAGCATGATTGTTGAGATTGTATTTTTCATTTGATTTTATCCAGAGTGGAGCTTCTTTATTTGGGTTGGTATTTCCTAGTGTGCTTACTGTACATTCTTTTTGACTCCAGTTCCCGCAATTAATATCTGATTTTACTAATGGCATTCAAAAGTGATTTGAAATTTGGTTCATGGATTTGACAATCCTGCAATTTCAAAAAACATAGTAAACTTAATGGAAATAGTTGATGGATTTGAACACTTCAAATCTGATTCCAGTTAATTCATTTTGTCCATTGAAAATATGCAGTCTAACTTGAAACTTGCAAAGTGTCTATGAGTTCCTGCATTTTTAAAATCCAAATAAAAACACAAAGAATTCAATTTAATTAAAAAAAGGCTATCCTGAAAAAGTGATTCAAAATTTGGACCAAGGATTTGACAATCCCGCATTTTTATGTTCAGGTTCTGAATTTTCAGTATGCAGGCTGTAAAATGCACTATTGTTGGAAATTGCACCATTAATGCTATTTCAATATGGCCTTCAAATAACAATATTTGCAAAGATATGGTTGGTTTTGCTTTTAATTTTGGGAATTCCTCTCCTTCTGCAAATGGGTCTGGTCCAATATCCACCCATTCTGGAATATTATACCTGCCCTTGACTGAATCTGGTATGACCTCATCCCAACGTGATCCCTTTTGCCACTCTGTCTGCCTAATGAGTGATCATTGACCCTTGTCTACTATTTAAGTAGAATCATTTCTCCTAATAAAGACAAGTTTATCCATATTTGTGTTGGCTTTAATATTCTTTAAGCTTTTTCCTTTCCTTTTTGCCAAAAGGACTTTCATATCTTGTATTCCATGAAATTAAGGTATGTGCCCTTAATTTTGCCCTGAAGGCTAACCCAAGTCTAGCTTCAAACCTCAAATCTTTTGTTATAAAGATTTCCCAACATGTCCTCCTGGATGTTGTCCCAGGAGTCAAACACAAAAAAATGGTTCTCACTACAGGGGCTGCAAGCCCCTTGGTTACCCTTTTCCCATGTACATTCTCTGGTCCTTCTCCTTTTGTTTCTAAAGTACCCAAACAACCTAAGGTTCTAGTCCTCCTCTAGAATAAGACATCACCAATGCCCCCTCAACTCCCATGGTACTGGTGCTGTCCCCCAGTCCCGTGTGGGCCCTCTTCCATCTTTCTCTCTCAACTACAAACAAGCTTGTGCTGCCACCTGCTCTCTCCTTCACTCAGGCACTGTGGCAATGCACACTATCCCTGGTCTCTGTCCCGGGTATGCTTCCAAAGACCTGTACTCCTTCCTCTTGGACTTTGGTCTCCCCCCTGCGCTAATGGAGTCCATGGATAAAATTGGCGTGTTAGTCAACCAGTTTATCCAACCCGTCCTGGTTCACCATCAAGTTACACTAGGATCCTAGAAACAGCTTCTAAATGCTGTAGTCACTGCTGTCTCAAACAATTATGCTCAGAACATGGCATATCAAGAATGGTCCCATAGCCTCTTTGTGTGTATTTCTGATAACCAGCACAACTTGCTGGCCTCCCAGAAGTACTTGACCTCCTCACTGAACTCCCTTTGCTCCTTGCTCCCTGGGTATATCAAGGATTGACTATGCGAATTGGATGAGCATCAAGCAACGTGGCGTGGACAAATTGAGGCCTCTCTGCTAAAGCATTGTCAGGACTTTGAGACTCTGGTTAGCAAACTTAACCAATTTCAAGAAAATATTAATTCCCAGATCAAGCTGGTTGGGACTCATGTTGATATCTGGGGCCACCAACTGCAATACTAATACATACTGGACAAGGCTGCACTAGGCAATACTCTGTATCAAGTAAAAAATTACGTGGATGATAGAGTAGTATCCATTGAGGTGACACCTCCTGCTCCTCCTGTGGAAGTCCCATCTGACTTTGAAGCCAAAGTATGGGAAGCCATAGAGGAGCTCAAAGCTACTAATTGACATCAATCTTCTGTTCAAAACCCTCCTCCAGTATAACCTATGCCTGACCCTTGCATTGCTTTGCTCACTGGTCAAGTAGCTACTTTACAAGGAGAAATTGAGTACTTAAGACAATGCCTCTTTAATCCTGATGACTTGTCCTCTGAGTCTGAAGGTGAAGAGGAAACTGAAGTTGCTAATACTCCTATTCATGGCAATCATGGTTGTTGCCCTGGTTTGGAAGGCCAACTCCAGGTCAACTGTACCCTTGCGCTGGATCAGCTACAGAAGTGACAAATGATGTTGCTGATAGGCAGGATGCATTAGAGAGAGAGGTACAAAACCTCTCTCGTTTTACTGAGACAATGAATGGACAGGAAATCCCCTTGGGTGCTCAGATCACTTCCCTGACCACTCACCTCAATGGGATTGCTGGCACCCTATTGGTGCAACAAGTTAAGATTGACAAATTTGGAGCTGCTGCCGTCACTGCTAGAGATATTAGTGGACAAAACAGCTCTACCTTGGATACCCTAGAGGAAAGCCTTCAACTCCTCTGGGCTAGACAACCTTCTGCTGAATCTGAGTTTGAAGGCAATCCCCACATTAAAGTCCTCAACCCAGGTGACAACAGTCAATCCACCTCCTCATCCATTGACCCCAATTACAATCCTTTGTTCAAGAGATATTTGATCCTAAAACCTCTACTATTGCTGCCTTTCTGAAAATTTATGAGACTGCAATGTGCAGGGCCACTGATGAACTAAAGAAGGAGCATATTCTTACCTTCCTGCATCCCATGTGCCAAGAAGTTGTGGTCCCTGAACTCCACTCTATTGTCACTTGGGATGACATGAAGCAACTCTTAATTGAAGAGTTTGGAGGAGAAATCAGCTTGGAAGTCAAGAAGGATGTGTTTATGCATATTGAATTCAAGCCCAAAGAAACCTTGTCTGAATTTTCTAATTGTTTCTACATTGAAGGACAACAGTTGATCACTAGTTGTCAGTTAACTCCCCAGGAAGCTTACACAGCTTGTTCAAACACTTTAAAGGTGAACCAACTCCTATATCTACACTTTAAGGCCCATAAAGCTTCCCTTACTTCAATGTGGAGTATCAAAACCCTCTTGCAGTACATGCACTTGACCCATGGGGGTACTGTTGTGCGTGAAAATAAGGCCAACAATACAGGAACCACCTCCTGCACTCCGCGCATTATGACCCTAGGCTCAAGTGGGCAATCTAAGAGACAAGGATGCCATAACTGTGGTCAAATAGGGCATCACTCACTTACCTGCACCAACCCTTGGGTAAAGGGTTACAACCCAAAGGAACAGGCAGGAAAAGAGAAGTCAGCTTAGAGGCAGAGACATTCTCTGCTGACCAATCTCCCCTGTCTTCTCCTGATCCCCCATCTGACAAGGAATCTTCCCCCTCAGCTGGCCCAACTATCCTTCACCTGTTCCACAATCTTTCCAGTGATTCTGAGCCTGAGGACTCTGACTGTGATGATTCTGATGGTTATAGCTACTCAGTGCTGGCAGTCTTGGAGACAGTCTCTGTCCCTTATAAGCTATGTTTGGGGAAACCCATAACTACAACTTGTCCATCTTCAAATGAAGCCAAGGCTGTAGTGGCTTGTCCTTACTTGGCTCAGGCTCATTGTCCCTCTGTCTTGGTAGATTCCTCTGAAGAGGCTGCTGAACAAGTAGAAGCTCTCTTTCATAATGTGACTGTATTGCTCCCCTTGCAGACTGAGTATAATTAAATTCCTTCCTTACATTGAATGATGGCCAAATGGGAGAAAGAACTGAAGGCAGCTCAGGATGTGCTAGCTGTCTTACCCCCCTTTGGGAAATATACTACTTGTGTGGAAGTATCAATCCAAAAGGTTAAGATCAGTGCTATCTTGGACACAGGCTCTCCAGTCAATGTGGTATTGTCCAAATTAATTAAAAAACTTAAGCTGGCTCCCGACCTCAACTACACTCAATCATATGGTACAGCTGACATGGCCCAAACTTGAGTCATTGGTGCTTACTCTGCTCTGCCAATGAGGTTTGGGAAGCTTCTTATTGCATCCCCTGCGGTCGTCCTCAAAAACAAAAGTTACAATCTCCTGGTTAGTACACAATTCCTTTGAGAGTACAATAGGATTGTGAACCTTTGAGATGGGTACCTATCACTCCTAGGGTATGAGATCCCTCTAGTTTTTGAAGAGCCCCCGTGTCTCCCAGGTAAACACCTTAAGACTTGTGTGCTCAAGTATCCCACAGGTATCTTCTCACTCAAGTACAGGACTCATTCTTCCAATATGTGTTCCCCTCCTCCTTCCTGTCCTGCAGAGAAAGATGTGCCTCTACTTTACCCTGCAGCTGTCACCATCTTGCCTGGCTCACAAGTGATTATAAACTCCCAGATATCCTACAAACTACAGAAAAATCATTTCTGGAGCTATATTCACCTGATTCCTTAAGCCGTAGAGAGCCTTGGCTGTGCCCTGGGATTTTGGACCGGACTCACAAAGAGCCTGTGCAGCTGTTGTTGGCTAACCTGACTGCCCTTCCTATGCAGTTGACCAAGTGCCAGGTTGTTGGGCATTGTTGCATATTAAGTTCAGAGCAAGTGGCGTCCCTCTACCCCTTTGGAACGTTTAGTGATTTCAACTTGCCTGAAAAAGACCCTCAGGTTCTCTCCCTGTTCACTGCCGCAGACTTCCCACAACTGTCACCCATTCAAAAAAAATGTTCTGGAACTTCTAGACAAGTTTAAGGATATTTTTGCCTCTGGACCCACCAACTATGGACTAGCAAAGGGGGTTATCCACTAGATAGATACGGGTGATGCTTGCCCTTTTGTGCCAAACCTTATTGCCACAGTAGAGTAGAAGATGCCCAGGTCTCTAAGGAGCTTAAATAGCTCTTAGATGCTGGACTTCTAGCTCTCTCTCAGAGCCCTTGGGCCTCCCCATTATTAATCCTAAAGAAGAAGGACAGAGGCCACCGCATTGTGATGGATTACTGCCGCCTGAACGTGCTCACCAAAAAGGACTCTTATCCTTTGCCTAGAATTGATGATGCTCTCAGACAATTAGGGGGATCAAAGTTTTTTCCCCTATGAATCTAGCATCAGGATACTGGCAGGTTGACTTGTCTCCTGAAGATATAGAAAAGGCTGTGCTTATCACTTCAGAAGGTCTTTACAAATCCACTCAAATGCTCCAAGAACTCTACAATGCCCCAGCTACGTTTAAACAGGCTATGGACTCCATCCTACTAGATCTGAAACTCTCCTGCGCCCTTGTGTACCTTGGCAATGTTACTGTGTTTATCTCCACCTTTACTGACCATTTGGACCACCTCAAAGCTGTCTGCATCAAAATTTGGGAGGCAGGCTTAAAACTCAAACCCTCTAAATTCTCCTTCTTCAAAAAACAACTTGAATTCTTGGGCCACAAGGTCACTCAAACCAGAATACGCCCTATGAATAATAAGGTGGAAGCCATTGAAAAGATGCAGCCTCCCACAAACCTATGAGAGGTCCAAGTCTTTCTTGGTATGATGAGGTACTATTGACAATTCATCTCTTATTTTGCTGAATTAAGCAAACCTCTTGTCCAGCACCTTTGCAACATACCCTTTGAGTGGACTGACATTTAACAGCAGTTCTTTGAAGCGCTGAAAGCCAAACTCATGGAGGCTCCCATCCTAGTCTATCCTGATTATAATAAGGAGTTCATTTTGTACACCAACGCTAGTGGAGTAACTATGGGTGCCATCTTAGCCCAACTTCACAATGAAGGCGTTGACTGACCTGTGGCCTACTCTTCACAAGTCCTCAACAAGCACAAAAAAAACTATAGTGTCACTGAAAAAGAATGCCTAGCTGTTCTGCATGCAGTAAAACAGTTACAGCACTACATTTACGGGACCCACTTCACAGTAGTCACAGATCACTCATCCCTTAAGTGGCTGCAGCATTAAAAGGATCCTGAAGGTTGACTAGCCCGCTGGGCCTTACACCTGCAAGGATACAATTTCACTGTAGTACATTGTCCTGGTGCACAACATCAGAATGCTGATGGTTTGTTGAGGATGTCTATACTAGCTATCCATCCTGATGATGTTGATTGCCTATAAAAGTTGATAGGGTACCCTGACTCCTGGACCACTGAGCCAGAGGACATTTGTTTGGCACTGCAAGCCCTATCAAAGGATACTATGATTTGAGATAGACAACTCTTCAAGATAGTCAACAACACTTATCTACCCTAAGTCTGTTCCAGAATGAGGGTGGTCATCATTTACCAAGCCCACATTGACACTGGACATGGAGGCATAACAAAGACTCATGACTGATTGGGCAAGAACTTATACTGAGAGAATATGCGCCTCCTAATTCCTGATGTCTTTGCCTCCTGTCATTCTTGTCAGCTCCAACAACCCCAACCTTCACAACATTAGTTCAAACTCATCCCCCCTAAGCATGCCTTCCACATTGTGAGTATCAATGCTGTTGGGCCTCTCCCTTGTTCTAGGTCTGGGTGTCAATTCATTCTTGGTAGCCGTAGATCATTTTAGTAAATGGGTCAAATCCAGAACAACCAAGGATATAACTGCCAAGATCACTGCTAACTTCTTGTTGCAATATATCTTCTACTGTCATGGGTGCCCTCAAGTCCTTCTTTCTGACAATAGGACCAACTTTAATGCCTGCCCCATAACGTCCATTGTAGAAGCTATGGGCACACATCAGTCCTTCTCTGCACTGTATAACCTGTCAACCAACAAGACTGTGGAATGAGCAAATTCTATCCTTGTGTCTATTATGAGGAAGCTTGCCCTCTCTGATGCCGCTAATCTGGATATGTTCCTCTCTGCTGTTCTCTTTACATATAGACTCAGCAGGCATCAAGTGACTGATCAGTCCCCCTTTGCCATGCTGTATGGACGGGAAGCCACAACTCCCTCAATCTTGGGACCCCTGTTGATTGAAGTTGACGCCTCTGCCAATCCTGAGGCTCATATCAAAGACTTGACTAATTGTATCATCAATGTCATAAATTAGGTGCATATTAGAATGGTCAAGGCTATCAGTGGAATTGATCCTGGTAGTCAAGGCTAATTGATTTGCACCCAAATCCGTCAGATCTGACAGATTTGCAATTCCAATTGTATCTTGGATGTTACAATGATTTGGCCAGCCTGTTACATCCAGTTGGATCAAGTTTGGGAACTGAAAGCAGCTTCTGTAATGGGCAGCTGCAAGCTACAGCCACTCTGGGGTAATGCACATCCACTCTTCTCCTTCAGATTGTCTGGATCATCCCAAGATGGAAAGAACATGGATGCAAGAGCCTTGTGGACACCAGAAGATCCTGCAATGTTTCTGACAATGGTGAAGGTGTTAATAACACTCCTGCCTCCATTGTGCAGCCAGTATAGTATATAAACTTCCCTTCTTTCTAAATAAACATATAATTTTATACTTTCACACATTATTTACTTGCTTTTACACTCTACTTAGTTGTTACCTTGGATTTAAGGGTAAAGACTCCAGAGTCTTTAAGACTTGTATTAATTTGTGTATAGGCCTGAAACCATACTCTCCAAAGCTAGCACTCTAGACGTTAATCCCCAAGACATCCAAGGCCAAATTCACAACATTGGTGCTCACTCTAATATGTATCCTACCAGATACGCCAAACCTGCAGGACACTCCCACTGTGGTCCTGTTTCAGCCCTGGGAGGGAATAGCTCTCTTCCTGACTTCTACTTTGGTGAAGATGTACTTGTCTTCTTGGATAAAGTGAAAACCTTTACTGTTGGTTATACTGAAGAGCAGAAGATCAAATATCTGCTCAAAAGCTTGTGTCAAAATTCCTTTGATACTGTTATGCCCTACCTTGGCTTTAGTTACTTCTATCAGTACCTCCAAAGAGTGATAAAGCAAAAACTCTACTACCCACAAGGTTTTACCAAAGCCAGCCCCTTCAATGGTTTGAGAATCACTAGCACACCTCAGGACTGCCACTTCAATGCTTCTAAAAACTCTAATGATTCCAGAAATAGCCCTGAGTCACCCAATGCTCCTATTGCCGGATCATTGAACAAGGTTAAACATTCCAATTCTTTGGCTTGTGAAGTCAATAAAGTTAGTGAGGCTCAATACCTTGAAGAAGAAGATCAAGTGTAAATTTTAGAGAATATCTTTGAACCTAAAGAATCTCTTAATGAAGTGGAGCCCACCAAATCACCAATCATTCATGAGGAGTACAGTGAAAAGAAACAGGATTTGGTACATTAAGTAAATTCCATGGAGGTGCTAATCAGCAAGGATAAAGGTACATCCTTGGCTGCACCTATAGCATTACTTTTTCTGGATCTTTTGGAGCCCTCTCCTGTTGATCACAATATCAGAGGTGAAGATTCAGCTAAGGATGATGATTTTGTCCTCCATGAAGTTGAGATAGTTGGACTTTATACCTTGCAAAAGCCTCCTCTCTTTCTGCCTGAACCTTTGCCTCCTGAAGATCCTGGAACTTCCAAGCCCTTCCCTATTAGAGCTGGACATTGCTTCAAAGATGAGAAAGTCTCTGAAGATGATGAGGCTTCACAAGAAGAGAAAGTAGTAGAGCTTCTAATAAGCCAAGTTGAGTACAGATCCTTGGCTGAAAATATAACAGTACCTCTCCTTTCTCTACCAAAATCCTTGCCTCCTGAAGAGCCAAGCTTCATCCTAAAGCCTCACAACAAATCTTGTTCAAGAAAAGGAATTGAATATAAATTCCTTTCTAAAGAGTATCACTTGGAATCTTTTGGAAGCCTTGCCCTGACTGAAGTCAACCCTGGACAATTCTCTTCCCCTGGTATCACAGATGAATATATCCAACCTAGACAATTTCCTTGTGAAGATCATCAATCCTGTGCTAAATTTGATTGGACTAGATCAAAAGTCTGTTCCAATAACATGGAAGACTTTAAGGATGATGAAGTACCTTCTCTAAAAGAGCCAGAAGAGATAAGATGCAGCCAAGTAATGATCAATCATTGATTCCCTTGTCCTCTGAGTGTTGTAGCAAAGACAAAGAGACTGAGAAAGATCTTCAAGAAGCAGAATCAGTGGCATTTCCAATCAGCCAAGTTGAGAAAGAATCATTGGTTGAAAAGATAGTAGTGCCTCCCTTTTCTACGCCTGAATCTTTGACTCCTGAAGATCCTGGCACCAACCCACATGGATCTTCTTTCATCCCTCATCTTGCTCTACCCCATTGCAAAAAAGACTCCAAGGCTGAACTTCTCCACTCTGATGAGATGCAAGAGCCCCAGGACTTACCTCTTCCTACTGTTGCCCTTGTGTCCTCTATTGCTGATGAGCTTTATGAAAAACTACTGTTTGACCAATTTTTATGGGAGGAAGAGCCCACTGAAATCCAAAGTGTTCTTAAGAAGCTTTCAGTGGACATCAAAGTTAAAGATGGTCAACTCTTTAAGCTCTACAAGGATAAATGGTTACCATATGTATTCCTCTCACTCAGAACAGACTCTGTAGTTGCCTCACACAAATCTACAGGACATGGAAGAATACAAAAGACCCTTGCTCAGTTACAGAAGCATTGCTACTGGAAACCATGCTTGCCTTCTGAGGTTTGGGAGAAGTGCATCATCCACATTGAGGAAGAGGTGATACAGTTCATCAGTATGAAGCTTGGATTGATCATTACCTCTGCTGCCTTCCAAGTTGCCCTTGATGAACTGAAGAGAACAATGATGTGTGCCTCTTTATTATATCTTATCCTCCTCAAGACCTCTATTGAACATAACATTCTCATCCTCACAGACATGGATTATGTACTGTCTCAACAAGAAGAGAGTAGCTATGAACTCTCCATTAGTCATTACTCTTAAGTTCCAAACTTCTATCAAAGAAGCTATCCTATGGTTAGAAGAGAACACCTTCCTACTGAAGCAGATCCAGATAAGAAGATTGCCCTGTACTACTCTGGTAACGCAACAGAAAAGGAAGACTGCCTCTCAAGACTGCCAGTCATTGCCCTTGTTGTTTTTTTACATGATGAGATGCACTTTAACACACTGACTGACCTGTTTTTGTGGGGGTAGGAGATCATCACAGCACATTCTGCTCTAGAGAACTCTTTGGTGATTGCAAATGCAAAGGATGATTGTCTATTCATGGAATATAAGTACCTATGGATAGATAACATATGCTTCTCCTTGCAACTGGACTCAGTGATTGTTGATCAAGGACCCACAGGACGTGTTTCCATACAGAGAGCGCTATCCAAGCAGTATCACTATCAGGAATTGATGACCTCCAACAACAAAAAGACCATAAATGCATGTAATGGATTGCTCTATCATCCTGCCATGTTACTTAACATTAGGTACTAAAGAACTGCTGACAAGCCACTCCTTCAACTCTCCCATGGACACCCACCTGACTTGCCTTGCTGCCTGCTCTCCCTGATGAAGCCTTGACCGTCTGTCACCCCAGAAGCCTACCTCCAGAAGTTGCCCCATGTCTTGATCAATACAGAGGCTGAAGCCTATCATGCCAAGTTGAACAGCAAGAAGAAGGATGTAGATCACGCTTCCAATAGCCATCCTACCCTCCCCTTGTACAAGGTGGGTGATGATGTATACTTCTATAGTAATAGAGAGTATGGATGTGAGAACACAATTTTCATGCTATGGTAAGGGCCTATTAAGGCCAACCAGAAAATATATCCTGAGAACTACACTAAGGATCCAAATACTGGCCACTTGATTACTAGAGTACACACTCAATACATGTATGCTGCTCCTAGTACTCATGAGTAAACCCCCCTTTAGGAGAACAATCCAAAAAAGAAAAACTAATGAAAGAATGCCATGGTTTGTTGTCCAGAT
Source organism: Entomophthora muscae (assembly GCA_014839935.2). Classification (NCBI taxonomy): domain Eukaryota; kingdom Fungi; phylum Entomophthoromycota; class Entomophthoromycetes; order Entomophthorales; family Entomophthoraceae; genus Entomophthora; species Entomophthora muscae. The sequence goes on from QTSX02002212.1 coordinate 45,541, forward strand.
TACAGAGAAAGAAAGGAATAAGGCAATATACAGTGAAAAAGGCTTTATTGGAATAATTACCTGACATATGCAGTCCTTGAGTCCAGTACCCTCTATTTATAACCTTTGCCCATTCTAGTGGTGGGAAATGTTGTAAATTAGGTGCATATTAGAATGGTCAAGGCTATTAGTGGAATTGATCCTGGTAGTCAAGGCTAATTGATTTGCACCCAAATCTGTTGGATCTGACAGATTTGCAATTCCAATTGTATCTTGGATGTTACAATGATTTGGCCAACCTGTTACATCCAGTTGTATTGAGTTTGGGAACTGAAAGCAGCATCTGTAATAGGCAGCTGCAAGCTGCAGCCACTCTGGGGTAATGCACATCCACTCTTCTCCGTTGTATTGTCTGGATCATCCCAAGATGGAAAGAACATGGATGCAAGAGTCTGGTGGACACCAAAAGATCCTGTAATGTTCCTGACAATGGTACAGGTGTTAATAACACTCCTGCATCCATTGTGTAGCCAGTATAGTATATAAACTTCCCTTCTTTCTAAATAAACATATAATTTTATACTTTCACACATTATTTACTTGCTTTTACACTCTACTTAGTTGTTACCTTGGATTTAAGGGTAAAGACTCCAGAGTCTTTAAGACTTGTATTAATTTGTGTATAGGCCTGAAACCATACTCTCCAAAGCTAGCACTCTAGATGTTAATCCCCAAGACGTCCAAGGCCAAATTCACAACAATCAACATCCAAACTATAGCCTATTCTACTGCTTACAAGGTCAAAGCTTTAGAACTCTCGCCCTCCAATGCTTCCAGAGCCCCCCTTCCTGAGTAGGTGACCTAGTCCTCTATTATCAAAATTGTACTGGAGGCCGTGCCCATAAGCTAGACTCCCTCTGGGTTAGGCCTTGTGAAGTCACCTACAAGAAGGGTGTCAAGTATACTGTGAAGCTGCTGTCCTCCGGCTGCCCCTTTGCTTGGGTTCACTCCAAATTCCTCCGCAAATATCAACTCCCTGTGTCCAATATTGAGGGGGGAGATGTTGGAAATTGCACCATTAATTTTATTTTTGATATGGCCTTTGAATAGTGATATATGTAAAGATTTGGTTGGTTTTGCTTTCAATTTTGGTAATTCCTCCCTTTCTGCAAATGGGTCTGGTTCAATATCCATCCATTCTGGAATATCAAACCTGCCCTTGACTGATCCTGGTAAAACCTCATCCCAACGTGACCCCTTCTGCCACTCTGTCTGCCTAATGAGTGATCATTGACCCTTGTCTACTATTTAAGTAGAATCATTTCTCCTAATTAATACAAGTTTATCCACATTTGTGTTGGCTTTAATATTCTTCAAGCTTTTTCCTTTCCTTTTTGCCAAAAAGACTTTCACATCTTGTATTCCAGGAAATTAAGGTATGTGCCCTTAATTTTGCCCTGAAGGCTAACCCAAGGCTAGCTTTGAACCTCAAATTTTTTGTTATAAAGATTTCCTGTTGTGTCCTCCTGGATAACGTCCCCCAGGAGCCAAACACAACAACTATGTATCAATATTTGTATAAAGCATTAATGGCTCCCTAATATAAACACAGTCCATTTATATCAGTTATAATTAAAAAGGCATTGTTTACAATGAATTTTATTATATATAATACATTGAGTTATGCACATAATATCTAAATATCAGGATTTAATGCATACCTGCAATATTATAATATAACATTTACATTTGTGTCCTTAATTTATTATTGATAATGAAAAATATTCTTGCGTTGATGGTAGTACTATAAAAACCAGTTTTTTGATGTAATTCAAAAAACATGTCAAATATCTACAACTTGATAAATGAATTAGAAGCACACCTGCTGTTGCATTATTGAATGGATCAGCCAAAACATATTCTGTTTATTTTAAGGGCAATAGAAAAATCACCTGATTGTCAACCTGTTTTGCTGCATTTGCTATTCTATGCCTGTAAACTCATTTAATTGCTCCTAAAAAGCGCTATTTGAATCAAGGGTTTATTGTGCATAGAGCTTGATCTTTACTTCTGCGGCTAATAATAGAATTGGAGCATTTAAGAGCCACTTTCCTCCATTTGGCAAGGCGCGTGAAACTGGTTGTTTTCTTGCCCAGGAACTTTCCAATGCCATTTCTCCATTGCCTCCATATGAAAAGTCCTTCCTTTGGTGTCTTTTTCCTTTTGCAATAATTCCCCCACCCCCACTATATAACCTTCTAACATATCAAATAAAAGAACCAGTGTTATCTTATTATCTTCTTATATTCTTCTGTCCTTACCCAGGCTGTCACTATACCACAACAGGTATAGTATTAAGATAAAGAAGTAGTAGACTAACTATTCATAGAAATCAGCATCCAGGCTGCACATTTTACAATACCTGCAAAAGGTTGTTGAAATAGAAAAAAATATCAGGGAACTAGTAACAGGAAAGCTGGGCAACAGGGGCCAGCCACTAATACAGTCAAAGGAAGATGTGTCAGGATTGACAATTCTTCCTCTCTGGAAACCCAGGCCTGGGAGCAGGAATCAAACCCTGACCCTGGACCCCCCCCAGGCTGCTGGGCCTGTGGACTGCAGGACTGCCCGCCTGCGCCTTTCTGGGATCAAGCCCCCACAAGATGATACCAAGAATGTTGGCCCATGCAGTGAAACAAGCCAAACCAAGGAAATTATTGCACCAAATGGAAGACTAATCACAGCGCCTAATGGAGGTACTGATTTGGCAACTATTAGCTTCATGAACTTGAAGGCTACACCAGCAACCAATCAGGAGCTGACCCAAGAAAGAGGCACAGGCCCACGGCCCGGTCCCATGACCACAACACAAAAGCAAGATAATCAGGTAGCCAAATTGGGATTCTTGACCAATGAAAGAACTCCCAGGCCAAGTGCCATTTTGTTGCCTTTGGACCCAAGCACCCAGTTCCCCTGGCCCTGCCTTTCCCAATACCCTGATGAACCCCCCATGGAAAATGTTAAGTTTGGAGGTGGGGTACTATGTAGACCAAAGGACCCCGCACTCCAAACTTATTGCCATTTTTGAATAAAGGTTATGTTAATTTGGCTCATACAGCTATTGCCTTATTTTGTATTTGCTATCTACAAATTCAGTTTGAGATCTCCTGGCCTGCCTGCCCCACTGCCCACTGTTTTCTGTCCTCCTGGTGTACCCTTTGTACCTGTCCATTTTACCAACTACCCTCTGAAATCTGAATACAAGGAATACACCCCAGAAAAGATACTCAAGCTTGATCCTTTGGCCTGCATACAATCTGCAATTAGATACAACCAACAAGGCCTGTGGATATTTTCAACACCCAAGTTGTTCAGAGGGAAATTCAACTATCTCCCTGCTTACAACCTGCCCATGGAACCGCCCGTGAACCCAAAACCTATGCCTACTTCCTCACCCAACCTTCCAACCAACCATTCTGACAAGCTGTTTGGGATTGTGTACATCACTCTCATAGGGGTGATTGACACTATAATCCCGGCTGCCGGCCTGTGGTCCTGGGTGGGAAAGTCCACATCCTACCTTTTAAAGTTAGCTCCCCTCTTGTGGTGGACATTGCCCGCAAAAAAACTGGCTCAAGTTACCCCTGAAAACAATGGGCCAGCTGCTCAATACTGGATCCATGACATTATGGCAATCTTTATTAACCTGGTACCCTAAGCCCCAAGATGTTGTTATTTCTTGGGGCATCTTGTATGCTTTTGCTATTGATAATCACTTATTACACCTATAAGATGACCACAAACCTGATCTCTTCCATGTGGAAGAATGCAAACCCAAATGACCCAAAGAGAACTGACACTGATACTTCTGACGCCAACAAAGCTCCTTCCTCCCAAGTGCAAAACGTGATTGTGAATCAGTCCCTCACAAAGGTAGATATGCCTCAGATGGGGAAGCTCACGCTTGAGGAAGCTAGACGTGCCATGCCAGTCCTCCACCTGCATTTCCATACCAACACCCCCTATTACACCAGTGACACCAAGAAGATCATTAGGGTTGTTTCAATGCTATTAGGGGACGCCTTAGACTGGTTCAGCAAGGCCATGGCTGAAGACGTAGAATTCTGTCTAGACTATGCCAAGTTTGATGCTGAGTTAATGGCCACTGGGGAAGATTGCAACACTAGATACTACGCCCTGAACTCCCTGTTAGAAATTTGACAAGGCCCCCAACCCATCCAAGCGTATATTGACAAATTCCTCAAACTGAAAACCCGCACCCAACTTGAGGACAAACTGGCAGTCATTATCTTCTAAAAGAGAGTCAACCTAGCAATGAAGGACCTGTTGAAGCACCATCTGTCCACCCTCAGCCTAGACAAGATAATTCCCCTGTGCAAGGGTCTTAGCATGAACCAAGAGAACGCTGGCTCCTCTCAGACCAGCTAACCCCAAACACTGACCCCCAACAGAACAGGGATGACCCCTGAAGAGCTCCAACAACACTACTGCAAAGGACTCTGCTTCTACTGCCACAAGGCAGGCCACTTGACCAGAGCCTGCCCTAAGAAGAACACTGCCCCAATCTCACTGGTGCAAATAAACACTTCTTCCCAGTCTTATAAATTCATCCAAGTGACCATAGAATTAGCGGGGAACAAGCGCAAGATTAAAGCCTTTATTGATACAGGGGCAGATGAAAGTTTTATTGACGCCAGCCTAGCAGAGGAATTAGGCTTGACAGCCTCAGAGCGCAGTCTACAAGTAATCATGGGAAACAGCTCCTTGGATACCAGCTATGAGTGTGAAAAAGAACTTTGTTGACCATTGGACACAATGTATACCTGTTGTCCCTGATCCTCTTGCCAGGACTACCCCACCCCTTTATACTGGGTGACTCCTGGTCCGACAGACATGGCCTTATCCTGAACTATTGTTAGCAAACCACCATGTTGGGCCAACTGGAATCCTGTGACACTGTTCCTTTTTGCATGAGCCATGACCAATCCCCTACCAACAAACTCTTGGCCATAAAGATAGAACCTAGTGTTGGGATACTTCTTACCCCCTACAGAGATGGAACCATGTGTTTAGTGAAGAAGCAGCCAAAAACCTACCCAGCCATTCAATCTACAACCACGCCATAGACCTGTTACCAGGGACTAAACAGCACCACAGCTCCATCTACAGCTGTAACCACTGCAAGCAAGTGGCCTTGAAAGCATACCTTGAGTATATGACAAAAAAAATTTCATCTGGGTGTCAAAAGCCCCCTGCTTATCACCCATGCTTTTCATAGGAAAAAAAGATGGTAGGATGTGTCCATGCGTAAATTATCAAAAACTGAACAGCATTAAGGTAAAGAACTGCTACCCCATCCCCAATGCCAACAACCTCTGTGATGTACTGACGGGAACCCAGGTGTACTCAAAAATTAACCTTTGAGATGTGTTCAACCAAATCCAAATCAAGAATGGAGATGAGTACAAGACGGCCTTCAAACCCCAATATGGGCTGTACAAGTACCTTACAATGCCCTTTGGCCTCTGCAACGCCCCTAGCACTTTCTAAAGGATGATCAACACTGTCCTAGGGGAATACCTTGACCGTTTTTGTGTGGCATATCTGGACAACATTCTCATCTACAGCAAGACTCACAAGGAACACCTGCACCACCTGGACCTTATACTAGAGAAACTCTCCTAAGCAAACTTACACTCTAAGCTTAAGAAATGTGAATTCTTTTGGTCTGAAGTTGAATTCCTGGGATACGTAGTGAAGACTGGCGGCTTTGCAATGGCACAGGATAAAGTAGAAGCAATCACATCTTGGCCAGTGCCCAAAAGCAGGAAAGATGTGAGAAGTTTTTTGGGTCTGTCAAATTATTGCAGGGATTTCATCCAAAAAAATTCTCACATTACCCTCCCCCTGACCCGCCTTTGCTCTGAAAAGGTCATCTTTACCTGAACTCCGGAATGTTCTACTGCCTTTGACACCTTGAAACTTACCTTCACCTCTGCGCCTGTCCTGGCCATACCAGATCCCTCCAAATCTTTTGTTCTGGAAACCAATGCGTCAGACTTTGCGGTGGATGGGGTCCTTCTTCAGGAAGGAGGGGATAGTATGCTACATCCTGTAGCATATTACTCCAAGAAGATGCTACCTGCAGAAGGAAACTACCCAATATATGACAAGGAGATGCTAGCCATAATGAAGACCCTGAAACATTGGTGCCAATACCTATGTGGCGCTGAATATCCAGTAAAGGTCCTGACAGATCACAAAAACTTGGTCTAATTCTTCAAACCACGCCAGCTTAACCAACAACAAGCAAGATGGGCCTTATAACTGGTTGACTACACTCTGACCATAGACTAAAAGCCAGGGAAGGTGAATGTGGTACCTGATGCCCTAAGTAGAAGAACTGACCTGGTGCCTACCCACCTAGAAACCCGCAACCACAACACCCAAGTCCTCTTGGACACAGCAAGCCTAGGCATTCACCTGGGATTGATGAAAATCATAGCCAGCAAACCAGAAGTACTAAGGGCCCAAACACTAGACAAGTTCACCAAGATCATGATCTCTGACCTCTCCAAATCCTTGGATAGCGCCCACTACCAAAAAGGCTACTCATTGAAGGGAACAATGGGCAACAGCGCTCATGTTGACACTAAAAATGTTGACAGTGGTCATGTCAACACTATAGTAAAGTGACAACCCGGTTTTACTAAATGTTTCCTGGATGTCGATACTTTTTTAATTAACAAAACACTTTACCCTGAACATTTTTAATATAAAAAAATATTTTAAAATACATTATTATACTGAAATGACCCCATAGAGTTCAAAAATGCAATAAAAAAATACCATGAGTAATAAGAATAAGGAGATATAAGCAACTATTTTCAATTTACTATGTAAAACACACTCTTTATTATAAAATTATTTTTTATTCCCATAAAAATTAAAATTCCAATGAACCAAAAATAAAGATATTTTATATATTATAATAACTACAAGATATAAAAAAATTATATATTTAATTTATTATACTTTAAATAAGAATAACTGAAAATATCTCATACCTTAAAGATAAATTAACAAAATATAAGATATTTCTTACAAAACCACATTGAAACTGTATCTGACACTTACCATTTATACTTAAAAATATTATTACTATCCAAAAAAATTAAAATTTTAAAAGTAAAAAATATATAGGCAAAGCAAAGCAAAGTTTATTTGGCTAATTAAAGCCATCAGCAAGAGCAGTGGCAACATCTTCAAGGTATTTTTTGATTTCCGCCACCTTGTATTTTTTCTTGACCACCTTCTGCACATCCTCCTGGTAGTCTTGCTCCTTGGACTTCCTCTTCTTGGGAGCCACCCAGTTGGCCAGGTTGCGGAACTTGGAGACAGTCTGGGCCTGCTCCTCTTGTAGCTTGGAGAAGAACTTGTTATATTTGGGGTTGGTCCCAAACTTGGTCTTCAGGTGCTTATGCCAAACCTCAAGGCTAGAGGTGGTCTTCATCTCCCCCTTGAGGCAGGCGCCTTGAAAGTTCCAAGGGGCAGTGGCCCCGCTCTTACCTCTCTTGGCAGCCACCTTCTTGCCCACCCATTGGCTCTTGAAGTAATCCAGGTAGCTTTTGAAGATGATGGAGTGCTTCTTCACGTAAGCATCCTCCAGGAGGGCCTCAAAGCCAAGCCCAGTATGCTCTGGGCGCACAAAACCCAAGGCAGCAAACTGAGTCAGGGCAAAGCGGCACTTCCCCTTACCATTGTTAAGATACTTGTCAAAAAGGTCCTTCTCATTCTTGAGATTCTTGAAAAGGGCCTGCCTAAAATGGAAGAAGCAGCCCTGGACTTCTCCATCAAAGGTGGCCTGGAAGGCTTTGAACTGAGCCTGCTTGAAGTCCATTATGATAACCTTTGGCCCAAGTGAGCGCGCATGAGCTAGCTGCTCAGCAGCTATGGTTGCCTCATTCTTCTCAGCGGAGGAGGGATTTGCCCTTGTGGTGTGGGTGGGAGGGGGGAGCTGGTTGATGGGAAGGGAGCTCAAAGCATCCCGGACAACCTTGAAGGCTCTGGTGTAGACTTCAGTCTTGGCACAAGGAAGGAGAAAGAACACAAGGGGGATAACCTGGTCATTAAACTGCCCATGCAGGACCCAAAGATGCTTGAAAAGAGAGGGACAAGTAGCAAATGTGGTGTCACACAGCCAGGTGGTAGCAGTGTTCAACTGCTCCAGGTTTTGAGTTGTGGCTTAGGCTATAATTCTATCCTCCACTTCATGCCCATTGTCATGGAGCAGGATCATCTCACTATCCTCTGTCTTCTTGAGGACATCTGTGAGGATAAGTTCCTTGATACTGGTGGCACTCTTGGCCAGGGGATTGGAGGCTTGACGCCTATCACTTACAAACTTGACCAACTGGGTGTGGGTAGGAACCCTCTTGAGGTTGGTAAGGGACAGGTACTTGCAAGCAAGCAAAGCCAGCTGGGTGGCAGAAAGATCTTTGGAAGTGGGTATCACCTGCAGCAGATACCACTTGAGAAGGTGGACTATGGTGGTGTTGGGCATGATGCAGGTATGCTTTCCCTTGATGGTTTGGACCAGGTCCCAACGCTCAGTGTTGAGCCGCACTGGGCAGGAGTGGTCCTCGCAGGTGTAATGCCGGCTCTTGAAGCCCCGGTTGGCATTGTTGCAGCTGAAGATATACCCATTGACCACCATGACAACCACCCTTTACACTCATGATTGGGAAGTATTTGGGCAAGGAAGAGGGAACCTTGAATTTGCCGTCAACATTGCAGATTTTGTGGGCCAACAGAGGGTCCCAAGGGCCAGCAGGAGCATGGCAGAAGCCAGGGAAGTAATTGGGGCAGGGCTTTGAATCATCCCCAGATGAGCTTGAAGGGGGGGGTTGGCAGGGTGGGGAAGCAGAAGGGGGCTTATTGTGGTGCTCCTCATGTGCAGGAGACTTATTGTTGGGTGGGGTCTTTTTGCCTTGCTGCTTCTTCTTGGTTGGCTTCTTGTCAGAAGCCAAGTTGTAGAAACTGTGCTCTGTAAGAGAGCCATCAGTTTCCTCTCCCCCAGTGGAGTGAACAGGGCTCTTCTCAGGAGAGGACTCAGGGGAGGGCTTTGGTGAGGGCTTTGGGGATGGTTTGGGGGTGGCCTTCTTTGATGAGACAGGCTTTTTCTTGGTAGATTTGGTTGGCTTAGAGGGACGCTTGGTTCCTCTGGGCTTTTTGGAAGTGTTATTGTCCTAAAATAATAAGTAAAATGGTTTAAAATAAATCAATGTATGTAAAAAACAAACAAAACAACTTAAAAAGCATAATATACAAAAGGTAAATCTTAGATGGTTTTTATTGGCATGTAAAAGTTTAAAAATACTTGTATAGGTTTTATTTTATTATAGTTTTAAATAAATAAATTAAAAGTTAAGATATTTATGTGAAATTATTATACTTAGATATAGATTTTATTTTAAAAATTAAAAAAAAATATGAAAGAGCAAATTCAAAAATACAACATATCAAAAAATGAGAAGTTTTTATTATGTAAAACATAAAGTTTTATATGCAAGAACTGAAAAGTGTCAACATTATGAGTGACAATTAGTAAAAAAAGCTGAATTCTCACTGTCAATTACAAAAATTGTAGACATTATTTTTGACAACATTGTCACTGTCAACATTTTTTTGAAATTTTACTATGTTTTTTCATAGTACACTTAATTAAACTTAAGCGGGCTAGCAAAAAATAACTGTTTTCTGTGTGTTTTTGTTCACATATAAAAATTTAAAAAAAAACATATAAAAATAAGTAAAAAAAGTATCAAGGTTCTTTATTCTTTTATTAAAAATAATATTTGGGTAGTGGTAATATGATATTTTACCATTGTGTATATGTGAAGTTGTGAAGAAAGTTGTTTTCAGTATTGAAAAGGGTAAAGTGTCAACAACGTCACTTACAACATTCTTTATATGAGGTGGCATATTAATCTAGGCTTAATTTTGCCACTCTAATTTGCTTAACTCCACCCTGGGGGATGATCACAAGCAAATAAATGACATTTACAAGTGTCGACATTATTTTTAATAATAAATTCTATAGTAACTTACATAGTAACTCACGCTTAAATTATTGGATTGCTGTTAGCCACCAATCCACTTAATATATCAAAGCCATAATAAGTACCACAAATATATTTATAACATGAACCTTTCAACAATCAAATGTATGTGCACTGTCTTTTTCAATATAATAATTCAATAAAAAAATATTTTTAAATGCACACTTAATTTTTTATTCTAGATGTTTCAGTTTTAGTATTAAAAATAATTTTGGCTTAAAAAGTGTCAACATTGGCACTTTTACATTGTGAAAACAAATAAAAAAATAAAAAAATTTATTAGTAAAAGTAAAGAAAAAATCTGGTTAAATTGAGTTTTTTATTAAGCTTAATATTAAATCATGTCAAGATGGTCACAATTTTGTCATGTTTTCTGGGTTTGCACCCCTGAACACTTTAAAAAAAAGAATTAAGCTAGCGCAACTAGCAAAAAACATAGGAGATTTAGAGTTTTGAGTCAACAGTGGCCATGTCAACAAAGTGTCAACATGGGCGCTGTTGCCAAACAACACTAATGCTCCACAACAGAATCTTTGTACCAGAAGGAGACATCAGAACCAACGTCTTGAGAGACTACCACAATTCTGAGATGGCTGGTTACCCAGGTAGGCTCAAGACCTTCCGGAGCATCAGAAGGAACTTTGCTTGGCCAAAAATAGATCAAGACATAAGCGCGTACCTGAAGGGATATGAGACCTGTGGGCGGACCAAAACTTGCAGAAACAAACCTGAAGGACTTCTAAGACCCTTGAATATACCCCATGGACCTTGGAGATCTGTCTCCATGGACTATATTGTGGAACTGCCTTCATCTCTCTCGTACAATGCAATCCCGGTCATGGTAGACTTCTTCACCAAGATGGCATACTTTGTACCAACTACCACCAATTGCACGGCAGCAGAAACAGCCCAACACTTCCACGACTGCATCCTCACGCAACATGGAACACCTGAGGAAATCATCACAGACAGAGGACCCCAATTCATGTCAAACTACTGGACACAGGTGATGAAAGACTTGGGAATCAAGAAATGTGTATCTACCTCCTACCACCCACAGACAGACGGCCAGACTGAACAAGTAAACCAGATCCTTGAACAATATCTTTGATGCTATGCCAATGCTGATCAGGACAATTGGGCAAAAATGCTCCCCATAGCCCAGTTTTCCTACAACAGTAAGGACCACGCCTCCATATGCATGTCCCCATTCAAAGCCAACTATGGGTTTGACCCCACCTGGGACCCCCAGATTGGCAAAATGGAATTGAACACCACTGGGTGCTCCTGGATTGAACAGATTCACGACACACAAAAAACATGCTTGACCAACCTGAACTGTGCAGTGCAAACATACAAAGCCTTTGCTGACTGCAAACAAACCTCAGGCCAGCCCTTACAAGTTGGAGACAAAGTATACCTAGACTCCTGGAATGTACCCCTGCATGTGTCCTGCAGGAAATTAGCTCACAGAAGAAGCGGCCCCCACAAGATCATCAAACTAGTTGGTGAGGTTGCCTTCAAGCTAGACCTACCCCCTTCTGGAAGATTCATGATCTGTTCCACCTCTCCCTGTTGTTCAAAAAAGATGGGAATTTGCTTCCCCACCAACAGATTAATACAGCCCCCTACTCATATAAATAGGCCGCGCAGAGGAATAAAAAGTTGAATACATACACAGCAACCAAACCCACTACCAAAAACCCCAGTATTACGTCAAGTGGAAAGAATACCCACTATAAGAAAGTACTTGGGAACTGCTGAGCAACCTGACTAATGCCCAAGAAGCCGTTAACTCTACCTGAACAAGAAGAATCAGAAGGGAGGGCTCTCAGGGGAAGAAGGGGATGGTGTCAGGATTGTCAATTTTTCCTCTCTGGAAACCCAGGCCTGGGAGCAGGAATCAAACCCTGACCCTGGACCCCCCCAGGCCGCCGGGCCTGTGGACTGCAGGACTGCCTGCCCACGCCTTTCTGGGATCAAGCCCCCACAAGATGATACCAAGAATGTTGGCCCATGCAGTGAAACAAGCCAAACCAAGGAAATTATTGCACCAAATGGAAGACTAATCACAGCGCCTAATGGAGGTACTGATTTGGCAACTATTAGCTTCATGAACTTGAAGGTTACACCAGCAACCAATCAGGAGCTGACCCAAGAAAGAGGCACAGGCCTGCGGCACGGTCCCATGACCACAACACTAAAGCAAGATAATCAGGTAGCCAAATTGGGATTCTTTACCAATGAAAGAACTCCCAGGCCAAATGCCATTTTGCTGCTTTTGGACCCAAGCACCCAGTTCCCCCAGCCCTGCCTTTCCCAATACCCTGATGAACCCCCCATGGAAAATGTTAAGTTTGGAGGTGGGGTACTATGTAGACCAAAGGACCCCGCACTCCAAACTTATTGCCATTTTTGAATAAAGGTTATGTTAATTTGGCTCATACAGCTATTGCCTTATTTTGTATTTGCTGTCTACCAATTTAGTTCAAGATCTCCTGGCCCACCACCTGCTGTTTTCTGTCCTCCTGGTGTACCCTTTGAACCTGTCCATTTTACCAACTACCCTCTGAAATCTGAATACAAGGAATACACCCCAGAAAAGATACTTGAACTTGATCCTTTGGCCTGCATACAATCTGCAATTAGATACAACCAACAAGGCCTGTGGATATTTTCAACACCCAAGTTGTTCAGAGGGAAATTCAAATATCTCCCTGCTTACAACCTGCCCATGGAACTGCTTGTGACCCCAAAACCTATGCCCGCTTCCTCACCCAACCTCCCAACCAACCATTCTGGAAAGCTGTTTGGGATTGCATACATCACCTTCACAGGGGTGATTGACACTATAATCCTGGCTGCTGGCCTGTGGTCCTGGGTGGGAAAGTCTGCCTCCTACCTTTTAAAGTTAGCTCCCCTCTTGTGGTGGGCATTTCCCATAAAAAAACCTGGCCCAAGTTACCCCTGAAAACAACAGGCCAGCCTCTCAAGACTGGATCCCTGACAAACAAGGGACTCAAACACCCTGTAGTGTATGCTAGTAGAACGCTAAACGTTCATGAACGCAACTATACAGTGACAGAGCGTGAATGCTTAGCAGTCATCTACGCATGCAAACAGTTTTGGGTCTACATCCATGGTGTAAGGTTCACAGTGGTCACAGATCACGCTTCCCTAGCTTGGCTCCAGAGCCTCAAAGAGCCAGAAGGTTGACTTGCCTGGTGGGCACTGAAACTACAGGCCTTGGACTACAAAATTTTCCATTGCCCTGGTAGTAAACACCAGAATGTGGACTTTCTATCCTGCTTACCCACTGTGGCCTTAGTGAGCCCATTAACAGATCAGCTGTATTGCAAAATGATGACTGGGAAGTTTAATGATGAGCCCAAGAAAGTACAGCATATCCTACAAGACCTTCAAAAGGATACAGTACTACACAATGGGGTGCTATACAGGCTGGTAGATGGCAAGGAACACATATTTCCTCCTCCCTTCAAAAGGACTAGCATTGTTACGGCTTCTCATAAGGCAACAGGTCATGGTGCCTTTTGGAAAACCAAGGAGATCCTGTCTTGCACCTACTTCTGGTAAGCAATGAATTTTGACATACAGGAGACAATTGACTGCTGTATTGAGTGCCAATGGAATAAGCCCCTACAGAAAAGCACAACTTATCAAATGGTGCAACCCCATTTTTACTGGCACACCGTATCAATGGACGTAGTGGGACCACTCCCATGTAGCAGCTATGGCTTTCAATATGTGATAGTGGCTATAGACCACCTCACTAAGTGGGTGGAAGCCCAGCCTCTAAGGAAGGTAGATGCTCCTTCTACTGCACAATTTGTATTGGACGCCATCATACTTTGCCACGGTTGCCCACAGTTCCTGCTCTCAGACAATGGGACTAACTTTACGGCCTCACTAATATCAAGATTGAATAATCTCATGGGAGTTTTTGGGGTACTCTCCACCCCATATCACCCTGAAACCAACGGGATGATGAAACACACCAATGATATCCTAACCCAGATCCTCTGGAAATTAGCTTCTTTGCGTACATCTTCCTGGGAAACGTACTTAGGAGCAGCAGTGTTTGTGTACAACATATTGCTTCACTCTACCACAGGAGCGTCTCCATTTTAACTGATGTATGGCCACCACCCTGTTATTCCACCCGTTCTATACTCAGCCACAGGTGACCCTGGACAACTTTCCTACAATCAGTACCTAGGACAACTGGCTGACACCCTCATCAAATTGCAGGCATCTGCTTTTAGCAACACAGCTATCAAAACCCAAGCCAGATTTGAGAGGGACTCCGCTAATAGAGCCCTGTTGCCTTTTTTTTGAGGTAGGGGAGGGGGTTGCATTCTGAAACACTCAAGGGGTGGGTAGATCCCACAAACTAGACAAGCTATGGGTAGGCCCCTTTGAGATCATAAAAAACCTCATCTGATGCCTACACCATCAAGGATAAGGATAGTGGACGCATATTCAACCGCATACATGCAAAGTTTCTACGCCCATTCCGTACCCCAAAGGAAGGGCCTAATTAAAAACTATCTGAACTTTTCATAAAAAGAAAATAACATAAGTAATATAAGCACATTGTATAATTCATAAACAGGAAAAATATAAAAAGATATAAATAATATAAAAAGATATAAAAAATATAAAAAGAAAAATATAAAAAGATATAGAAAGTGCATTATATTGGAAGCAGACTTAGCCCTACAAATATTTATTACTGAGTGCCCTCCTCAGGGTCCTCAGGGACATGGTGGGTAGTAGCCTCCACATAGTCACCAAAAGCGTGGGTAGCCACCACCTGATAGAGGACAACAACATTCTGAAGCCACATGTGTTGCACCTCAGGAGAGAGCCGCTCCCAGTGCATAATGGGCGCAGTCAAGGCCAGCTCCCCATCAGCCAGGCGACCCAGACCACACTCAATGGGAAGCACACCCCTAACACCAGGCACTCCACAATAAATCCCTCTGAAGGATAGTCAACCGGAAGACCCCGTTGACGACGCAACACCTCACATCAGTAGAATTCCAGGATGGCCTGCATCTGGCCCAAGGAACCGCAAGAAAGTAAAGGTTTGGGGACCAGGAAAAGGTTACCCAGAAAAGCCATGTGGGGGAGATATTGGGAAGGGTCTCTAGTCTCCAATCTCTCCAGGGTAATATTGTTGATGTTTGCCAGCCGGTTGTGCTGGTTGTCAGCACAACAAAGTCTCCACTGCCAAGTGGAATTAGGACTAGGCCCCCAGGCACAAGACCAGACCCGCACCACTGTATGGTTGAAGTCAATCCTCGCGTGTATTTGGCGTACAAAGCCACATTAGAGCGGGGCAGCTCTACCAAGACCCCCTCCAGGGGCCAAGCCAGCTCACTGAGGGCAACAGAGCAAACAGCAGGAGAGTGGTATTGTTCTGTATGGCAAAGACGGGAGTGAACGTCCACCCCTTGCTTGTGGGACAGGAAAACAAAGAGGAACTTGCTCAGGAACTTGTATCCCTGGAAGAGGCTGTTGACCTCAAAGTCCACGTGATTGGGGTCATATGAAAGGACAACTCTACCCAACATAGTAGGGTCAGGAGCATATAGTACGGCAGGCAGCAGAGGAACCACAGCCATGGCCTGCCAGACAACTGGGTCTACTGAGGTAGCCCAATTGGCACCCCCAGTCACCAGAGGAGGACAACTCTCTGGCTCAACCTCTTGCTCCAAAATAGGGCTGCAAGGACGCTGGAAGGGATTGGTCACCACAGTGGTGGTCAAGGACAACTATGATTGAGTATCATTCTTGTGAGCCCGCAGCAAATGCCAACTGTAAAATTGGAGACAGTGTGCCTCCTTGCTCTGGCGGTTGAATTCTTGATGACGCTCTTCTGACATGGTTGCCAAGAACTCCAGGTACTCCTCTTTACTTCTAATCCGGGAAGACATGGTTGAGAAAGCCATAATGCCTGATCCTCTTCTTACCCTCCCTATTTATGGTCAAGAGGGGGTAAATGTGAGATTAGGCTGATTGATCATAAATGATCAGGCTAATCATTGCAAGCAGATCATTATCAGTTACACACTGTATTATCACTAGGCTAATATCCTATTAAGTGTAGCTATTATACACCATATAATCACCAATATATTATAATAAATATGGCAGTTATACGCTGTGTAATTGTTAGTTTATTATGATAGATGCAACAATTATATGTTGTATGATCACTCAATTATCATTCCTATATGTGTAGTGATTATACAGTGTATAATCACTAGCTTATTATAATTGATATTAGCATTATACACCATATAAACGTTAGCCAATATAATGATTATCACTGATTACACAGTGTGTAATCATGTAATCATCAATTGTATATTGCTTATTCCATCCTACTGGACGTTGTATCAACTCAGTCCCACCCAGCTGAAGGGCGTATATGATCATGTCAAACAATTGATGTGCAAATGGCTAAGAAATACTGAGTTCAGATCAATATTACACAGTGTATAATCAGGTTCCTTATTGGTTTGGGTCAGCATTACATGGCAGATAATCTACAAGTTGATATTGGATTGAGTCTGCTATTATACGGTGTATAATCTCCAATTTAACAAGCTGCATTAATAAGCAGAAGGCTTGCCAGCCAGAAAAGGACCACTGATTTAGCCCTACAAATGGAATACCAGAATTCTACCTTCCAATGTTAGAAGACAGATTAAGGACCATTTATAAGCAACAACTAAATACAGTGTAGTTTCCCAGCGCAATAATAGGCGTGTAAGATACAGCCAATTGATAAATGACAGTAGGCTAGCTCAAGAAGAGTGTAGGCTGTAGCTGAAGTGCCATGTACGCCTGCTAAGGCCAGTAGCAACACACATGCCTAGGACGGCAACTGTGGTAAGTTTGACTTCCTGGCAATTGGTTCCCTGGTGCTTGACTCCCTGGTAGTTGACACTATAGTAAAGTGAGAATTCAGCTTTTTCCCTGATTGACAACTGGAAATTGACACTTTTATAATTAATGGATCTTGATGTACTGAAACTTTTAATACATAAAATTAAGTCTTACAGCTATGGTATACTAAAGTGACTTCAATTGACTCAAAAATGCAATAAAAAGTATACCTTAACTAATGAGAATAAGGAGAAATAAGCAACTATTTCTCATTTTATTATCTAATTTACACTCTTCATTATAAAAAATATTTTTGACTACCATAAAAATTAAAATTACAATGAAACAAAAAGAAACACAAACAAAAAAATAGAATTTATGCAAAATATGAAGAAATATTAACATTTATTTGATATAGTTCATATAAGTATAAATGTGAATATCTTATGTTTTATTAGGAAATTAACAAAAATTAAGATATTTCAATCACTTTCAAATAAAACTATTCATCTCAAAATTACTATGTATACATAAAATAATCAGTGCTATCTAATTAAATCAAAAAATATAAAAATTAAAACTAAAAACTAATTGATCAAACTAAAAAGTAAAAATTAAAACCATTGAAGCAAGACAGGAAGTTTATTCCTCCATATTTTTCCCCTTCTTCATTTTGGCCCCTTCTAGGAGGGCAAGTGCAATGAGCTCAAGCTGCTGCTTGATCTCTGAAGCCTTGTATTTATGCTTGGCTGCATTTTGAATGGCCTTGGTGAATAGGGTGGAACAAGTTGTGGGCTTGGTGGGGGGGATGTGGTTTGCCAAGTCACACAGCTTGGAGATGGTTTTCTCCTGCTCGTGCTGCAGAAGGGAGAAAAACTTATTGAATTTTGGGTGGAGCCCAAAGTTGGCCTTGAGGTGTTTGTGATAAGCCTCTAGCGCTGAGCTGATCTTGAGCTCATCATTCACTACCGCCCAGTACACATTCCAGCTGGCCTTGGCACGGGCCTTGCCTCTGTGTGACAACCTTCCCAATCCACTGGGGCTCAAATTACTCAAGGAAAGGCTTAAACTCTGAGTGCTTAACTATGTAAGGATTCTTTGAGAGAACCTTAAACCCCTGCGCAGTGTGCTCTGGCTTTAAAAAAGCCAAGGCACTAAATTGTGCCAGAACAAATTTGCAGGTGTCCAAAGTATCCCTCCAGCTCAAACTACTTAGCTCAGCATGGGCCTGCACATTCCAAGCAACTTCTTGGCGGTAGTGGAAGTGGCACCCCTGCACCTCTCTGCTGAACAGCTGCTTGAATGCATTGAACTGAGCAGGCTCAAAGTCCATAATGCACATGGCAGGACCAAGAGCTCTCAGCCTTACCTTTTCCTCTGAGTCCAGGGTGGCCTAGTCCTTGTCAGCACAGGAGGGTTTGTGCAGGTGTGGGGGGGTCTTCTTGGCATTGTTGTTGTCAGGAAGGAGGGAAAGTGCTTGGTGGAGGATGGTAAAAGCACGGGTGTAAATGGCTTTGATGGCCCCAGGAAGAAGAAAAAAATGCAAGTGGAATCACCTGGATGTCAATCTGGGCATGGATCATCCAGAGCTGCTTGAACATCCGGGGGCAAGTGGCAAAGGTACCATCAACTAGCCAGGTTGATGCCCTTTTCAACTCCATCAGGTTCTGCTGAGTTGAGTAACATTATGCGGTCTTTGGCGGTGGGCCTGTGGTCATGGAGGAGGAAGCGCTCCCCACTCGGAAGCTGCTTGAGCTTGTGGGTGAGTATAAGCTCCGAGAGGACGTCCAAAGCCTTGGGGGGAGGGGGATTGGCAGCAATCTGCTTATTGCTTATGAACTTAACCAACTGCTCTTAAGTTGACACCAACTTGAGATTGTTGGGTTTTAAATGCTGCAATGCCTTTATAGCCAGATCAGATGCTTGGAGGTGAGAGGATGTTGGGATCACCTGGACCAGGTACCATTTTAACATCTGGGTTATAAGATGATTGGGAGGCTCACAAGAGTGTTCCCCCTTCTCTGCAGTTACTGGCTCCCAGCCCTCAGTGTTTAGCCGGGCCCTGCAAGTCTTATCCTCACAGACAAAGTGCTTGCTCTTGGTTTGGCGCTTTTGATTATTACAATTAAAAATGTAGGTATCAGCTACGTAGCCAGGGCCGCCCTTTACGGAAATAATTGGGGGGGAAAACAGGGGAAGCGCTTGGGGACTTTAAACTCTCTGTCCACATTACAGATATTGTGGATGGCCAGTGGATCCCAAGCCATATGACTAGAAGCTTTGAACTTCTTGGAGTACTCCTCCAGCTCATCTTGGGGATCAGATGAGGGAGGGGGGAAAGAGCCATCAGGAGGGGGAGGGGAAGGGTTCTTTGAGGTCTGCTTGGATGCCTCCTTTTTCTTACCAGAAGAAGAGGTAGGCTCCTTGGCAGCCTTTGACTTCTTGGTAAAGCTCCTTGGTGGGCTCAGAGTTGGCCTCTGAGTGGTAAAATGAGTGGTCAGTAAGATCATCATCAGATTTATTGGGGGAGGAATTTTTGGGGGAAGGTGAAGAGGATGTGGAAGATGAGGGTGGAGGGGGGAGGATATGGAGTGGGAGGAGATGGGGTTGGAGACTTTGCCTTTGCAGGCTTCTTGGCATGCTTGGGAGTGGAGGCAGTTTCTTTGGAGCCCTTAGAGGCTTGGTGTTTGGGCTGTTGGCTGTTCTTGTTTGACTTTGTCTAAAGAAAAGTTTAGTTTTGTAAATAAAATAGTGTGAAAGATATGAAACACAGAGGTAAAGCAAAGTAAAAGTTAAATGAAAAGTATGCAAATAAAGTTTTATTTATCAAGAAAAAAAACATAAAAAAGTAAATAGAAGCAAAATAAAAACTCAAAGTATAGATATAAAGGTTAAAACATAGAAAATAAGTGAATTTATTATGAAACATCAAAGATGTTAGGTTCAGCATAACATCTTAGTGCTAAATCAATGTAAAAGTACAATTAAAAATCAAAAAAATATATGAAAATTATATGAAGAGCAGAAGAAAAAGTAGTAGATTATAATTGCAAAAAAATAAAGAAATAAAAAATTATTATGTGAAATTTTTTTATTGTGAGTTGAAAAATCAAAACATAGTAAAGTGTCAAGTTTGGCACTGTTGATCAGCTGGAAAAAGCTGAATTCTCACTATTGAGTATGCCAGAGTTGAGCAGAAACATCAAATTTACTATGTTTTTTACATATAAAACTTGCTTAAATTTAAAATGGGTTCAAAAGTTAACCCAAAAGCAAGACAGTTTCATATGCTCAAAAATTAAAAAAATACAACATAAGTTAAAAAAGTAAATGAGTGGAAATGTGTTTATTAGTGATAAACATGTGCTGTGAGGAGCTGGGAGTGACTTATTTACCATAGTGTTGGTTAAAACGTTAAAAAGCTCTCTGTACTAATCTCCAAGTTAAAGTGTCAAGTGGGTGAGTATTGAGTGGCGCTCATAGTGTGTCACATATTAATTTAGCCTTAATTCTGAGCCTTTGATTAGTTAAATCCAAAACCAATTGGGTGTCAAGTGGATAGAGTCAAATAAAGAAGATGTTAAGTTTTAGTTTTTTATAAATTACATATGAAATCTCTTAATAAATCTGGCTTAATTTATGTGGCACCACTTAATCCAAAAACCCAGAAATGATATAATGTAAAACAAGTGGGGTATTTGATTAATATCTATGCCACTAAATCCAGTATAGTAGTGCTTGGGAGCCTAATTGACAACTATGGATACTAATAATAAAAATATAATAGTAAATAATAAATTTTATATAAGCGCATATGTATTTTATTAATAAAATTAAAAATTTGGCTTAAAAAGTGTCGAACTGGTCACTTTTTGTTTTAGAGTGTCAAACACAGGTTTTTTCATTTCTATTAGTAAAATTACTTATAAATTGCCCCTTAAATTGGTATTTTAGCTAACTGAATTATTAAACAGAGTTGATTTCAAGTAAAGTTAACCTTGGTTTTTGGTTTCAATCCCCTAAATTACTAGTAAAAATTAGCTTAAAATTGGTTAAGCTAAAAATACTAATAGATTCACATATGCAGCACTCAACTCCATGGTACTCAACAAAGTGTCAAGTACCAGGGAGTTGATCACCAGGGAGTCAAACTTACCACAGTTGCCCCCAGGACAGCCAATCAGGATAGGCGCAGCCAGCAAAGATGGACCTATTGCAAAGGTAGCCACTGAAAACTGTCTGAAAGGACAAGAACAAGGGTTGTTGTAGTATATATTGATACAGACACCTGAAAGGATGAGAAGAAGTTCTTAGTTACACCTGGATAGATTGCAGCCGCTGGCTAGATTGTACTCCAGTTTCAATAAACATAATTATCTTCAAGGTTCTATTCTATTGTAGTCTGTAGTGCTCTTGCATAGGATTAGGTAGAGTACATTGGCAAGGCTAACATCTATCTGTAGCTTTGAACATACCAGCAATAACCCAATTTGCTCAACAGTATTAGAACTAAAGTACAGGTGAAAGTATATTTGAAAACATGGATAAACGGGTGTCTTTATTGATAGAATGATAACCGATATATAAAGGGTAAGTGGTTGAGGTATACAATACTCAAGCGGCTCTATTAGCCACAAACCTGCTGGTCAGAGACCCGAAATCACTATTGCTGAAGCATCCTTCATCTATTTAATGATCCACAGGAAGCAGATTAAAGCTTGAGTGGTTTATGTGCATCTGTTAAGCTTTCAATCAACTTGATTAATTTATGGTCAGTTGCCCTCAGACAGTCAGCACAGTTTAGGTTTAAAATCTTGATATCTATCATTTCTGGTTGTAAATGGGAGCTTTTAGCTGTACATGGGGATATACTTATTTTGATAATTTTCACAGAAATAGCTACTCAGGATGTTATATTTCCTAGTTCTGCTCTAGATTGTATATATTAATTAGGATGCACTGGTACTGGTGTGACGGGTTCATTGATTTGGTTTGGTGATTTATATTTTGTTGATTGGTTCAGTTTCTATAGGCGTTTGTGGCTATATCAATGTTTTCACTTTAGTGACTGAGTTCATCTTTTTTCAAAAACCATGGCAAACATAGCAGCTTAGTAGTGTGGCTTAAATCGCCATGTTTGTGTGATTGGTTGAGGTGTTGTTAGTTACAAACAAATTTGTTTGTAGCATGCATTTTTTGCTGTACATGTTGATATTTTTGCCCAATAGTACCCTCTTGTCTGTGAAAAGAGCACTTATTTTACTAAAAAAAGTTGAAATTTGTTCTGGACTGGGCTGGTATATCTTCGTTCATCTCAACAGGTTATAGAGCTACTGTGCCGGATATAAATGGACATGGGTAGCTCTTGCTGGATCCTAAGATAGAGCGAAAATGAAAAGCAACTATACCGCTATAATAACTCTGCAGATGTACACGCAAGATTTCGACCCCCAAGGGAATAAATGTTAAGTTCAAATGTCTGTCTTATGCTTGTGACTCGAGATCTTCAAAACTACTGGCATGGCCTCATTAGTCATCGGTAATTAGATGAGTTTATAAACCCAAGTTGCTTTAAACAATTAAATCTTTGCATTTCCAACCCACATCATTCTTTAATTGGTAGCGCCAGATTTAATTGTTTCAATTGATATAGGGATGATCTTATACCTGGGGTTAAAGATAAAGAAATCTTCATCTGAAGCCCCTATATCTATGATGGCTATAAAGTTGGTGGCAGATAATCGGTGTAAGCCAACGATAAGGGGTTATTCTGAAGAGTGGAATGATGAATTATCTAAAGAGATGATAAGATTAGGTTTGGGCTCCATGGCACCTAGTTGTATTGCCAATTATATTTTGTTATGCGTTGTCTTTCCAACTTTATTGGAATGTATGCTATAATATAACCTTGCGTTCTATGGATCTTGTTATAAAGGATGATCTCACTTTGATGAATACTTTAATAGTACACAGTTAACATACTTGTGCTTGTCTGTTCCTTAAGCTTATCTCTTTACCCCGTGAGTGGTTGGTCAAGTTTTAGTAGTGGGTTCTGTTTTGAGTGCTACTCGCCTCATTTCGATACTGGGGTTTCTATTTTTTTAAAGGGAACAAAATTTTTATTTGAGTTCAAAGACGGCGTTGATACCAGGGTTTCTAGGAACATAAACAGACACTATGACATCATCTTCTATATTTTAAAGCAAAAACTATATTTAAATGATGTCATAATTCGGTGTTCTAGTTACTAGAAAAGGGTATCGGAATTGAAGTAGGTACTGATAGTCTGGGCTCAGCCGATTATTTTTTAGAGTTGGCAGCTGCATGGAACAGCACCTTTTTAAACAGAGAATATATCTTTGAAGACAATCTTGATTGCAAGCCCACCCAGTTTTTAACGGAGTTGCTACCACCTTTAAAAAACGGACCAATTTTTTAGATATCACTGTTTGTTAAAGGGGGATGAAAATTAAATTGGGGGCATCACAGGGACTCGCCCAAACCTGTTTAAAAATTTGAGGGGAGCGCTTTTTATTAGTGTTCAAGAACGGCGTTAGCCCAGACTTGTTAAAATGGACCAAGCGTGCTAACGGCCTTTCTTAAAAAGAAAAGGGGTTTATTCTCTGGGGAGGGGTTAAAACTAGCAACCGTTCAGAAGAATAACTCCGTGGCCCTTGGGGCTTCAACGCGTCACGTGTAAAGAAATTCGAAACGCCGTCTTTGAACTCGAATAAAATTTTGTTTCCTCTTAAAAAAAGTGTAAAGAAATTCGAGATGTTTGGATTTGATTCAACTTTTCAATCCAGCACTCAAGTTTTCATCGTTTCTATCGAGATGTGGGATCTGATTTTAATTAGGCAGTTGAGAAATGGGCTTAGTTGATGGGTTAAGTTTGATGGGTAAATTTGGGAGCTCTATCAAGTGACAAGGATTTGTTTGGAGAGTGGATTTCTTAGAGATGATTTGTGAGATGTAAAGTGGTTCCTAGGGTGGCGTGGCAATAAGCTTAAGCATGGTCAGGTGGTTGGGTGGCACCAGCGTGATGATAAGCCATTTGTACTTCTCTTGGCTGGCTTTGAGACTTGATTTATTTGCCTCCAACTGGGATTGCTTCTGGAATTGAATTGGCATTGTTTAAATTGTAAAGTGAGTGGTGGGCTCGAATCAATGCACGTGGGATAAAAAGTCCGTGTGGCCCGTATTTTTAGCGCCACTGTGAATGGTGGCTCGCGATATGGGATTTTACTTTGATTTAGGATTTACTCTCGTCGGAAGGATCCGCGGTGGCATCAGCCAATCAAATCAGGCGTGGCTCAATAAAAATGCCACAATCGGATAAAGTTTCAATCAGGTGGGGCTTGAATAGCTTCTGCCAATAGGTGGCAAATATCTAGCAGTTTAAATAGTAAATAAGAGTAACTGTTTGAATCGAATCAGACCTTCTCCCAGGAATAGAGGCACCTGGATAATACTGCTTGTCACTGGTTGGCTGGATAAACCAAGGCCACCCAATCCCCCGAGAAAGGTATATAACTTCAAACACTTCCAACCTTGACTTCATCCTATTCTACAGCATGAACACCTTTAATTTCTTCCTCTCTGCCCTGTGCTTGGCCTTAACTGCCTCTTCTGCCGCCACCGAGGCTACCGAGGGTACCAAGGTTGAGATCCCAGATAACTACAATCACGTCCTTAAGCTTGGAACTTGCGACAAGGAAGCCGTAATTACAGTCACTATTGATGGCAAAGACACAGGCCTTCCTTACCTTTACCCCAAGTTTGACAAGAATGACACAATAGTAGCCAAAGCGTCAGATACTATACTAGAACAAGCTGTCAAAGGAGCTGATGTTGCTCACCAATTTCCTGGTCACTTTCATATCGCTGACTACAAGTTCAAGGTTGTCGAATTTACTGGAATCAAGAAGACTAATTACGAGGTCTACGTAATCCCCCCTAATGTTCCCGCCCCTGCCGACGGAGAGAAGTCTACAACCACTTCGTTTGCGGTAAAAGTTGATTTCCAGTGTGACAATGTAAGTGCTCCTAAGAAATACGACTTCATTGTATCCAACGATGCCCGAGTTGTGTCTCTTGTTTCCTCGGCTGCTGTTCTTGCTGCAACCTTCTTCCTTATTCTGTAAAATTTATACGAATAATCAATAAATCTAATTTTAAACTTCATGTCTTTTAACCATATACAAAGCTTTACTCATATTTTAAACTTTGAAATGGATTGTCTCGATACTATACCGGCAGCATATTTAGGTTGATTTTTAAAGTTCTTGGTTCAGATAGGCGACTGTCGCAATTCAAACGGTCAGAAAGAAACATCAATTCCATGAAACCTTCTAATATTTTCAATTATCTATGGTTCGATTGTTGGTCTTAATAAAAGCCAAGCTTATTCTTTACTCTCAAGTGAGATTTAAACTCAAACAATTTCTGGCATGTTATATTCCGATGGTTGCTGCCTTGATACCTTATAAGCGCTGAAGAAACTTCACACCCCTCGGGATTGGTTTTCCCCAGCGGTACTCTTGATGTAGCGGCTGTCAGTATAAGTTGAAGGACTGGTGCTATAGGACAGTGTAGACATAACCAATTCTCCAAGGAAAGGCTCAACCGATTGGTAAGGGTGGCTCCAACACATGATCCAGATATTACACTAGGACCAACCATATTTGAGCTCCAAGAGAATCTGGATCTCCCAAAGCCCCCTGGATGTCATGATCTGCATAGACACTATATAGCTTATCACTTCAACCTACAGCACTCTTCTATACTGTAAATTCAGAACCTGATGGCAAAGCTGTAAGAAAGTCAAGTCCTACGTCCAAATTTCACACCACAACTGCAGTCTGGCCTTTATTTAATCAAACTGATTTCTTGGTATCCCATCCAGATATTTCAAACTGCGGGGTCTATAGACGCTTTGCAAATTTCAAGCCAAGCAAATATTTCAAGTGGACAAAATGAATCACCTGGGATCAGATCGTCCAAAGCCATCCATTGTTCACATTAAGTTTCCCATGCTTTTTGATATCATGGGATTGCCAACCCCAACAGCAAGATTTCAAATCACTGGGAATGCCACCAGTAAATCCAAAATCCAATTGTAGGGTCTGGAACCAAAATTGAATGCGCAGTAAGAGGCTAGGGCAAAGCAACCCAAATCAAGAAGTTCCACTATGGCTACAATAGATAAGTTCAGTTTGATGGCTGGGCTTAGACATGGAATCTGATAAGATGGTGATCAAACTGGAATTGGGACAGTACAATGGTATGCACTCCAGATCACTAAAGTAGCACCTGTAGTACCAAAGAGTGCTATATGAGCCATCCCCTGACAACACAAGTTTTTAAAGGTTTTGATGGGAAAAGGAGAGGTGGAAGAAGAACTTCACAAGGGGCCTTCAAAAAACATCATCAGTTTGCTGAACTTTGATTTCAGCATATAGATCTACACATTGGGATTCAGGCACTTCAATTCCATGCCCCCAATTTCAGCCATCTTTTTACCAGCTGCTGTAACTTAACTTGGGGCCATGCTGCTTTAGAAATGTATACCGTTGCAGCATCCACAATTACCCCCTCTTGGGAAAGCAATTTTCTGAGCAATCCCCTGGTTAATAATTGAATTAATGGCACTCTTATCAGTTGCTGTAGAGGATCCAGGACCATCTGATCAGACTTACCATACTTGTTTTTGTTGAGACTCTTATTGCTGGACTTCTCTTATAACAAGGCTTTAGCGAGCTCTGTCTCTAGAGAGGCAATTTTCTGGTTTAGCATCTTATTCTCCTCCTGCCATCTTGCCATTATTTCTGCACTCTTTTCTTCACAGAGTTTGAGGCCTTTGATTTCTCTGCTTGCCGCATCCTTCATTTGTTGATAAATCTTGTTGAACCCCAACAACAAGCTCAACACATCCCAAGCTGTGGCTGTACAACAGTCACTTTTAGTATTTAGCCAAATAAATCCTCCAATACATAAGACTATTCTAATTGTTTATTTAATATGGATAAGTTTGTCTGAAATTCTTTGGGAAAAGATTTCTAGATGGAAGCAACCATCTATATTTTATAAAAAAATAGGATATGGCTTTTTCTAGCTAGGTCATACTAACCGCAAAAGTAAGGCAATATTGGTCAAATCAATCTTGGAGACTAGGTGTCTCAAACCAATTGATTAACTGGGAAAGCTAGTCAATATATACTCTGGAATATAATTAATGGGGAATCAATCATAGAGCCAAAATGGACTTGGCTATGTGTTGAGTACTCCTGGTTATTCACAATGACTCATGGTCTTTGGTGTGAATTAATTAACCACAAAGGTTAATTACAATTAATTAATAAAGGTTCAATTGACAGAAGGAGAACATCTAAATACAAGGCAATGATGCCTTGTATTTAAAATTGATCAGCTGGTTCCCAGTTGGAACAACAATAGCTTGGATCTGGAATATGTAGATTCCACTAGAAGTTGGCACCAGGAGCTTGAAAAGTTTCATGCCAAATCAATACATTGAAACAAAAGGCATCATGTGATTTCTTTGCATTGTAGGTACATTCTCATAGGTTGAGAAAGGCAGAGATCTTTTAGGTAAAGACTGGATGACATCAATGCATTATAAATCATGTGTGTTGTGAATGCTGCTATCACCATGTTTTAATTTTGCTTTTGATGGGTTATTTTGAGGACAAATATCTTGCTTTTGCTTTTGCCTCTCAAAATGAGTCTGTTACCAAAATAGAAATTTCAAATGTTTGATTTCCAGATTTCTTACAACTCACTTGCCCCACTCATGCTTGTGAAAAGTGATTTTTCTGTCCTGGTACTGTTTTGTGGTATTTTCAACCACTATACATTCCATTTTGTATTTACTAATAAAATTTAAGTTCTATTCACATTTTTACCTTTGTGTTTTCAAGTACTTTGGCGTCTCTCTCTAGCCACAACTAGTAGAGATTATTTATTCAGGGCCACAAGGTAATTGCATAGCCTTTTCTATAATCTAACCAAGACTTAGTACAAATCCAATCCTAAGGTTAGTATTCCCTGTTGCGTGTCTGTGCCGCGCCTCAGAACACAACAAAAATGATGCTCACTACAGGGGCTGTAAGCCCCTTGGTTATTTCTTTTGCAACTACGTTTTCAGGTCCTTTGCCTCCTCTCATACAAGAGCCAACTTCACCTGAAATCACCAGTCCTCCTATCAAGGAAGACATCACAGACCCACCTATTGTTCTCACTGTACTGAACCTTGGGAATGTCCCTGTCTAGTAGCCTATCTCTTGGGTACCCCTGACTTAGAACAAGTCATTGCGGTAGCCCTTGGGATAGCCCCTTCACAGGCTATCCCTTACCTCCAATTACAGTTCAGTCAAGCAGAATACTACAGATTAATTGTGTCTATGCAATTTTCACAGCATCTCCTCTCAGCAGCTGGCTCTGCTGAGCATATATTGTCATTCTTTGTACAGCCTGCCTTAGCCCACCATCAAATGGTGTTAGGACTCCAAGTTCAGGAGATTTTGTTCATACAAGCAGCTGTCACAAACCACTGGGATCAGTTTGCTGCTTACCAGCAGCAAATCCACTCCCTGTTTTCCTTGGTATCCAATAATTAATGCAACTCTATTACCTTTCAAACTTGCTTGATTAATTCTATTGAAAGAATGCGCCAGTTCATCTCTTAATATTTCAGGAAGTGTCTACATGAGTTTTATCAGCTAGAACAGCCCTGGTACACCCAAGTAAATTCCACCTTGAATTCCTATCTTACCAATTTCAAGAAACCTGTGCAGCAGCTTAATGTGTTCAGTGCTTACTCCTTTGATCAACTACAACAAGTGGCAGACCTTGCCACTAAAGGCCTTTGTGAGCTTAGTGAAAAATTTGATCAAGAAAGAGTAGCCACCACTGCTGCCATTGCCAAGCTCCAGACCCAAGTGAATGAGTTGTCTACTCTCAAGCCAGATGTTCCTCTTTCTCTCTCATCTGAAAATCTGATGTATAGAGAACAGAAACTAGAAACATCATTCAAGACCTACAAGTGTCCACCCACAGTCAGGGGCGCCCTGAAGAGTTGCCACAGTCAGACCCTCAGGTGCTTGTCTTGACAACTTAAGTTGCTGAGCTACAACAAGAAATTTCTGCTTTACGTGTCATGAATGACATTTCAATACTTGTATTGAAAACCCAAGAGTTGAACCCCAATTCCCTGAAAGCGGATCAAACCCTCCAGGACAGTCCAGGACCCACCAATCCATTAAGTCACAGGCTTGAATTGTTAAATTTCTCCACAACCTGCCGGCCTACTACAGAGAATTCCCTGAATAGTTGCCAGTCTGCTACCAAACTGATGCAAATGAAGACTCATACCTACAAAGGAGATGTAACCTGGCTAACAGAGGTTGGGGAAGGTCCTACTGCCAACCTGTCAAGAGCCAATACTGGAGTTTAAAAATCAACATTGGAAACCCTGAAATCAAACCCTGACCCTCCAAAGACTACTCAAGTCACACAAAGTGGACAGGAACCTGCCCACTTGCTAAATTGCAAGCCTGAGTTGACAAGTTACTCTGAGGCCTGCCAGTCTCCCAAGGACAATTCCCCAAATGGTCACCAGATTGATGCCAACCTTGAGTCACCAAAGATCCAAACCTATGCAGAGGTTGCAGCTTGCCTTAAGGAGGTTAAAACTAAACCTATTTTTAACTCTACCAATGATCACCAGCAACTGCCAGCCTTCTGTCCAGAAGGGGTAGTACAATTGAACTACTCAGGTGACATAGTGAACCGTGGCAGCAGAACAAAGCATTGCCACTTCTATTTGCCAGAGCAGGCACAACCTGGATCTGACGCCCTCAAGACTCTAAGCCAAGATCCATGCCCCGCCAGTGCCTTGTTTGCAAACCTGAACCCTGCAAAAATTGAGAAAGCAAAGTCCCAGGGTATAAAAACCCCAGCGGCATGGTGATGACCACATTGTCATTTTTGATAATAAAGTTTTATGAGCCTTTGGTTTGAACAAATCTTATCATATCTAGTCTTAGTGATCTTCCATCTTAACTCTGGCCAAGTAGACAACCAGGCAACTGACTCCTCCAGAGACCAACCTGCCAAACCGCCCCAGGCATTATACTGTCCCCTGGGAGCCCCCTTTGAACCTGTGCACTTTACCAAGTACCCTCCAAACCCAGCCTACGCCAAGTTTAACTTGGAAAACATACTCCTTGCCAACCCCCTGGCAAGAACTAGAGAAACGGAAACAAAAGGTTGAGAAGGAAAGTGGTACATTAGGCGCCCAGATTGTTCAAAGACAAGTACAATTACCTGCCAGCGTATTTTGTTCCCATGACCCCACCTGTAACCCCTAGACTGGACCACCATCTGAAACCTACTGCTGCAGCCAAGATCATCTCTACCCAACTGTTTGAAGTACTCTACATTACTTTGACAGGATTGGTGGATTCCATGGTCCCCAACTCTGGACCCTGGTCCTTGCTCAGGCAATCTATATCTTACATTATCAAGTTAGCACCCATTCTATGGTGGGCCTTACCCGCTAGCTTGGCCGCACCACACCCTAAGCTGCCCAATGCCTCTACCTATGACTGGATTCCTGACACTACGCAAGATTGTGGCAACTTCTGCTAGTCCAGCTGAGGCTGTCAACAAATATGGCTACTGCCCAGGACTGCCCAGGACCTCCCAAATCCAATGGGCTAGAGAGTTGATTGCTCTAGCCAATGAAGTGGACCATCTGAAACAGGATCACTCTATCCTTGACAAGGACATCCAGGAAATGAATGAGTTAATTGATTTGGTAAACAACAGGTTTGCCCCTTGCCTCTCAGTGGGACCTTCTCTGACCTCCTGGCTGGCCAAGCTTTCTACTGTGGTAACCACACATGGTCAGCTCATGAACGTACTGAGAAATAGACCACTCTAGCCAAAAATACAGGTGCCCACACTTCTGAGACCTTGACTACTATTGAAGAGAGTGTTTACTAGCTGTGGGATAGACAGTCCCACTCCAAATCTGAAGCAGAATTCTCCCTGTGTATAAATGTACTCAATAGCAATAATGGTGGCCCAACTCCTAAAGCACACTTCAAACCTACCTCAGGCAAGTCTTTGACCCTAAAACATCCACCATTAGAGCTTTCCTGACTATCTAAAAAAATGCCATGCAAAGAGCCTCTGATGAGGTAAAGAAAGAGCACATTCTAACCTGCCTACACCCGGCCTGTCAGGAGGTAGTAGTACTGGAACTGCTCACCATTAAGACTTGGGAAGAGATGAAACAGCTTCTGATTGATGAGTTTGGTGGTGACCTTAGTTTGTAAGTAAAAAAGGACGCTTTCATGCACATTGACTTCAAACCCAAAGAGACTCTGACTGAATTTTCAGACAGATTCTACATGAAAGGACATCAATTAATAACTAGCAGACATCTGATAGCGCATGAGGCTTACATGGTTTGCATTCAAGCCCTCAAGGTTAATCAACTTATGTGCCTTCATTTTAAAGCTCACAAGGTCACACTTTCCTCCATGAAGAGCATAAAGACACTGTTGCAGGATATGCACCTTACCCATTCTGGGGCGGCTGTGCAGGAGAATTGAGCTGCCTCTAATTCAGGTTCTTGTTCCTGTGGCCCTTGCATCCTCACTATGAACTCATAGAATCCTCCTAGACGCCAAGGTTGCCATAACTGCGGCCAGATAGATCACCACTCTTGAGTCTTTACCAATCCTCAGGTTGAAGGAGCTGATATCAAGGAGCAGATAGGAAAAGAACAGTCAGCCTAGAGGCAAAGACACTCTCAGTTAACAATCCTTCCCAGTCTTCTCCAATTCCCCCCTCCATAGCAGATTCTGAGCTCACTGACACTGAAGCTTCTCCCACTCTACTGCTGTTCCATGATATTTCTGATGACTCTGATATGGATGATTCAGACATTGGCAATTCTGACGCCTATGAGTATTCAGTTCTTGCAGTTCCTGAGACCATTGCAGTCCCTTACAAGTTACAATCTGGGAATACTAAAACAACTGACAAGCCTTTGCCTGAAGCCAAAGAGGTTGTCTCTTGTCCATACCTTACTCAAGCTAATATTTCTCCTTTACTTTTAGAATCTTCTAAAGAAGCTGCTGAAGTAGCTGAGACTGTTTTAAAGAATGTTTCAGTCTCACTTCCTCTTAAGACTGTCTACAAGGAGTTTCCAGGCTTAAGATGAATGATTAAAAAGTGGGACAAAGAGCTAGCAGAAGCTAAGAACATCCTGGCCATCCTTCCACCCTTTGGTTGTACTACTACTTGTGTAAAGATACCCATCTGAAAGGTGAAGATTAAGGCTATCTTGCAAAATGGATCTCCTGTTAATGCTGTCTCCTCAAAGCTTTTCAAGAAGCTCAAACTTGCCCCCAACCTTAACTATCACCAGACTTATGGTGCAGCTGGGCTGTCCATGACTTGCACTATAGGGGCCTATCCTGCTCTTTCTATGCAGTTTGACAAGCTACTCTTAGCTGCGCCTGCCATAGTCTTGAAGAATAAGAGTTAAAATCTTTTAGTTGGTACACAATTCCTTAGGGAATAAAATGGGATCATAAACTTAAAAGATGACTACCTCTCTATCTTAGGGTATGAGGTCCCGTTAATTTTTGAGGAGCCTGTCAAAGTTCCCAGAAAGCACCTCAAGACGTGTGCCTTAGAATATTCCACTGGTGTATTCACTCTAAAATACTGTACTAACTCATCAAACATGAAGTGCCCTCCTATGGCTTGCCTTGCTTCTGAAGGGATTCCTAACCTGGCTCTCCTCAAAGAAGTGTTTGTAAAAATTTGAGAGGCTGGCCTTAAACTAAAACCATCTAAGTGTGCTTTCTTTAAGGAACACCTTGAATTCTTGGGCCATGAAGTAACCCAGACTGGGATTTGCCCAATGACCAAGAACTTTGAGGCCATTGACAAAATGCTTCCACTCACCAATTTACAAGAGGTACAGGTCTTTCTGGACATGATGGGTTACTACAGACAGTTCATCCTTGATTTTTCCAACACTAGTGAACCTTTGGTCTAACTGTTATGTAATGTCCCTTTCAAATGGACCACTAGTCAGCAACAGGCCTTTGAGACCCTTAAGCAAAAACTCAAAGAGGCTCTCATCCTGGTATATCCTGACTATAATAAGGAATTTATCCTTTACACTGATGCTAGAAACCTAGCTATTGGAGCCATATTGGCCCAACTAGATGATGAAGGAGTGGATCACCCTGTAGCTTATACCTCTTGTGCCCTCAACAAGCATGAGAAGAACTACAGCATCACAGAGAAAGAGTGCCTTGCTGTATTGCATGCAGTCAATCAGTTCAGCCATTATGTGTATGGTACCCATTTCACTGTGGTCATGGACCACACTTTTCTTAAGTGGTTACAACAGCTCAAGGAACCGGAAGGACAACTAGCTAGATGGGCCCTCTGCCTTCAGGGCTACAACTTCATAGTGCTACATTGTCCTGGAATTCAACATCAGAACACTGATGGATTATCCAGAATGTCCATCCTTGCTCTACACCCTGCTGAGGCTGATCAACTTTATGAATTAATTGGATATCCTTCCTCTTGGGAGAGCAAGACAGAAGAAGTTCAAACTGCCCTGTCCAAACTATCTGAAAACACTCTCATTTGTGACAGCCAGATATTCAAAAAGGTGCGTGAGCAATACCTGCCTTATGTACAGCCTAGTATTTGCCTTTTTCTGGTGCTCCAAGCTCATAAAGAGACTGGACATGGAGGCATTGCCAAGACCCATGACTGGCTCCAGAAAAAATATTTCTGGGAGAACGTCTGCCTGCTGATTCCAGACATCATTGATAGTTGTCACAACTGCCAGCTCCAGCAACCTCAAGCTGTCTCTCACAAGTTCAAGCTAGTCCCTCCTCAACACATCTTTTTATACTGTCAGCATTGACGCTGTAGGACCTCTCCCCTGCTCCTGCTCAGGTTGCCACTTCATTCTAATTGCTGTTGATTATTTCAGCAAGTGGATGAAAGCTTGCCCTGCTAAGGACATCACTGCCAAGACAACTGCCGCCTTTCTGTTGCAAGACATATTCTACCACCATGGCTGCCCTCAAGTGTTGTTGTCTGACAATGGAACTAACTTCAATGAAAAGTTGGTGACTTCTGTTGTCAAAGCCTTGGGGTCTCATCAATCAATCTCATCTCCCTATAACCCTACCACTAATGGGGTGATAGAGTGTGCTAATTTGACCTTGGTTTCTATCATGAGGAAACTCACTTATTCCAACGCTGCAAAATGGGATCTATACTTACCTGCTGCTCTCTTTGCTTATTGTTGTGAATTGGGACTTATTGACGTCTTGGAGGTTGACGTCTGTAGTGCTTGCTTTAGAGAGTATGTTTATAGGCCTAAAAACAGATTGATACCAGCCTTTATCCCTGGAGTCTTTACCTTTTAGACTAAGGTAACAACTGAATAGAGCTAAAGGCAATAGGTGAAAATGTGTAAAAGTGTATGTTTATTGAGAAAAAAGGGAAGTTTATATACTAGAAAGGCTGTATAATGGCTGCAAGAGTGTTATTAACACCTGTATCATTGTCAGGAATATTACAGCATCTTCTGGTGTCCACCAGGCTCTTGCATCTGCGTTCTTTACATCTAGGGATGATCAGACAATCTGGCAGGGAATAGTAGGTGCACATTACCCCAGAGTGGCTGCAGCTTACAGCTGCCAATTATGGAAGCCGCTTGCAGTTCCCAAACTCAATTTATTTGGATGTTAAAGGTCAGCCAAATCATTGTAGTGTCTGAATTACAATCAAGAATGCAGATCTGTTGGATCCAACAGATTTGGGTGCAAACAAAATTAGCCTTGACTATAAGGTTTAATTCCACTGATAGCTTTGACTATTTTACCTGTCAGAAATTGTGCCATTAATGCTATTTTGATATGGCCTTCAAATAGTAATATGTGCAAAGATTTAGTTGGTTTTGCTTTCAACTTTGGGAATTTCTTACCTTCTGTAAATGAGTCTGTTCCAATATCCACCCATTTCAGAATACTGTACCTGCCCTTGTCTGATCCTGATATGACCTCACCCCAACATGACCCCCTTGGCTACTCTGTCTACTTATTGAGTGATTACCAACCCTTGTCTACTATTTAAGTAGAATCAATCCTTCTAATAAAAACAAGTTTATCCACATTTGTGTTGGCTTTAATATTCTTAAATCTTTTTCCTTTCCTTTTTACCAAAAGGAATTCTTCTTGTATTCAAGGAAATTAAGCTTCAAACCTCAAATCTTTTGTTATAAAGATTTCTTTCTGTGTCCTCCTGGATGTTGTCCCCAGGAGCCAAACACAACAATATAGCATATTATCTCCTCCTTCCTAAAGAAGGACCCCACCTGCTGCAAAGTTGGACATGTAAGTCTCAAGCACAAAAGGTCTAGAAGGGTCAGGCATGACAAGGACAGGGGCAGTTGTGAAGGCCTTCTTCACTGTTTCAAACAAGGAGATGCATTTTTCAGTCCAGAAAAACTGGACTTTGTCCTAGCAGAGCCTGGTCAGTGGCAATGTTATAGAGGAAAGTTTGGATGAAGTCTCAGCAATAGTTGGCTAGTCCCAAGAAGCTCCTAACGTCTTTTCTGGAGGTGGGTGTAGGCCAGGAGATTACTGCGTCAACCTTATATTGAGCCATTGCAAATCCTCCTGCCTTCACCACGTAGCCCAAGAGCTCACCTCAGGCTAGAAAAATTCACGTTTATTTAGTTTTGCATGCAGGTTGGCTTGTGAGAGTTTTCCAAGGATCAGGTCCAGGTGACATAGGTGCTCCTCATGAGTCTTACTATAGATGAGGAAGGCATCAAGGTAGGTCATAAAAAACTGGTCTAGGTATTCACCCAGGACTTAATTGATCATGCACTAGAAGGTGCTAGGGGCGTTTCATAATCCAAACAACATCATCAGATATTCATAGAGCCCATACCTGGTCTTGAATGTCGTTTTGTACTTGTTGCCTTCTTTGATTTGGATTTGGTTGAAAGAAACTTGGAGGTGAATCTTAGAGTATACCTGAAGCCTGTCAGAACATCACAAAAGTCATCAGCATTGGGAATAGAGTAGCAATTATTTATGGTGATCTTGTTCAGCTTCTGTTAGTTAATGCACGGGCGCATCCCACCATCCTTCTTGCCCACAAACAGCATTAGCTACAAACATGGGATCTTTAACACACAGATGAAGCCTTTCTTGGTCATGTCTTTGATGTACGCTTTCAGTGCCAACTGCTCTTTGTGATAACAGCTATAGATGGGTCCATGTTGGGGCTCAGTGCCGGGCAGGAGGTTGATAGTGTGGTCATACTTTGTATGTTGAGGGAGGGTGTTGCTGCTTTCTTGCTGAAAGCGTGGTTGCACTTCACTAACAGGGTAGGTAGGGCCCCTACTGTAACAGATCCAGGTCCAACCAGCCCAACTTACCAGTATCCTGCCCTTGAGACTTATTACCATTGGCAACTGTGGTAAGTTCAACTCCCTGGTGCTTGACACTATAGTAAAGTGATAATTCAGCTTTTTCCCTGATTGACAACTGGAAATTGACACTTTTTTATTTAAAGATCTTGATGTACTGAAAACTTTTAATATAAAAATTAAGATATACAGCTATGGTATACTAAAGGACCCCAATAGCTCAAAAATGAAATAAAAGTGTACCTTAACTAATGAGAATAAGGAGAAATAAGCAACTATTTCCTATTTTCCTATGTAATTTACACTCTTCATTATAAAAAATATTTTTTTATTCCCATAAAAAGTAAAACTTCAATGAGACAAAAATAAATAAAAACACACTAATCAAAGTTTTGCAAAATATGAAGAAATATTAGTGTTTATTTTATATAGTTCATATAAGTATAAATGTGAATATCTTATGTTTTATTAGGAAACTAACAAAAATTAAGATATTTCATTCACTTTCAACTATAACTATTCATCTCAAACGTACCATGTATACATAAAATAATCAGTGCTATCTAATTAAATCAAAAAATAGAAAAATTAAAACTAAAAACTAATTGATCAAAACTAAAAAGTAATAATTAAACCAAAAAAGTTAAAAGTTAAAACCATAGAAGCAAGCAAGCAAGTTTATTCTTCATCCTTCTTCCCCCTTATCATTTTAGCCCCTTCCAGGAGGGCAGCTACAATAAGCTCAAGCTGCTGCTTGATCTCTGAGGCCTTTTATTTATGCTTGGCCACATTTTGAATGGCCTTGGTGAAGAGGGTGGAGCGGGTTGTGGGCTTGGTGGGGGGGACACGGCTTGCCAAGTCACGCAGCTTGGAGATAGTTTTCTCCTGCTTGTACTGCAGGAGGGAAAATAACTTATTGAACTTTGAATGAAGCCCAAAGTTGGCCTTAAGATGTTTGTGATAAGTCTATAGTACCAAGGTGGTCTTGAGCTCCCTGTTGATAGCCGCCTGGTAAAAGTTCCAACTGGCCTTGGCGCAGGTCTTGCCTTGCCTCTGCGCGACAACCTTCCCAATCCACTGGGGCTTGAAGGAATCAAGAAAAGGCTTGAACTCCAAGTGCTTTAATACTTAAAGATCTTTTGAGAGAACCTTGAACCCCTGCACAGTATGCTCTGGCTTTAAAAAAGCCAAGGCACTAAATTGTGCAAGCACAAATTTGCAGGTGTCCAAAGTGTCCCTCTGGCTCAACCTACTTAGCTTGGCATGGGCCTGCACATTCCAAGCAACTTCTTGGCGGAAGTAGAAGTGGCACCCCTGCACCTCCCCACTGAACAGCTGCTCAAATGATTGAACTGAGCAGGCTTGAAGTCCATGATGCAAATGTGAGGCCCCAGAGCTCTCAGCCTTACCTTTTCCTCCAAGTCCAGGGTGGCCTGGTCCTTTTCAGCAACAGAGGGTTGGTGTGAGTGTAGGGGGGTCTTCTTGGCATTATTGTTGTCAGGAAGAAGGGAAAGTGATTAGAAAAAGATGGATAAAGCATGGGTATATATAGCCTTGGTGGCCCCATGAAGAAGAAAGAACACAAGTGGAATCACCTGGATGTCAATCTGGGCATGTATCATCCAGAGCTTCTTGAACATCCAGGGGCAAGTGGCAAAGATACCATCAACTAGCCAGGATGAAGCCCTTTTTAACTTCAGAAGGTTCTGCTGAGTAACATAGCAGATTATGCAGTCATTGCTGCTGGGCCTGTTGTCATGGAGGAGGAAGCGCTCCCCATTTGAAAGCTGCTTGAGCTTGTGGGTGAGCGTAAGCTCTGAGAGGACGTCTGAAGCCTTGGGGAGAGGGGGATTAGCAGCAATACGCTTATTGCTTATGAACTTAACCAACTGCTCTTGAGTGGGTACCAATTTGAGATTGTTGGGTTTTAAATGCTGCAAGGCCTTTATAGCCAGATCAGATGCCCAGAGGTAAGAGGATGTTGGGATCACCTGGACATGGTACAATTTTAACATCCAGGTTATAAGATGATTGGGGGGCTCACAAGAGTGCTCCCCCTTCTTTGCAGTTACTCTCTCCTAGCCTTCAGTGTTTATCTGGGCCCCGCAAGTCTTATCCTCACAGACAAAGTGCTTGCTCTTGGTTTGGCGCTTTTGATTGTTACAATTAAAAATGTAGTTATCAGCAACGTAGCCAGGGCCACCCTTTACTGACATGATGGGTAAAAACAGGGGAAGCACTTGGGGACTTTGAACTCTCCTTCCACATTGCAGATATTGTGGATGGCCAGTGGATCCCAAGCCATATGACTAGAAGCTTTGAACTTCTTGGAGTACTCCTCCAGCTCATCTTGGGGATCAGATGAGGGAGGGGGGAAGAGCCATCAGGAGGGGGAGGTGAAGGGTTCTTTGAGGCCTGCTTGGATGCCTCCTTTTTCTTACCAGAAGAAGAGGTGGGCTCCTTGATAGCCTTTGACTTCTTGGTACGGCACTCCTTGGTGGGCTCAGAGTCAGCCTCTGAGTGGTAAAAGGAGTGGTTGATAAGATCACCATCAGATTTATTAGGGGAGGAATTTTTGGGGGAAGGTGAAGGGGATGTGGAAGATGATGGTGGAGGGGGGAGGATATGGAGTGGGAGGAGATAAGGTGGGAGACTTTGCCTTTTCAGGCTTCTTGGAACACTTGGGAGTGGAGGCAGTTTCTTTGGAGCCCTTATAGGCTTGGCGTTTGGGCTGTTGGCTGTTCTTGTTTGATTTTATCTAAAGAAAAGTTTAGTTTTTTAAATAAAACAGTGTGAAAGATATGAAATAAAGAGGTAAATCAAAGTAAAAGTTAAATGAAAAGTATGCAAATAAAGTTTTATTTATCAAGAAAAAAAACATAATAAAGTAAGTATAATCAAAATAGAAGCTCAAAGTATAGATATAAAGGTTAAAACATAGAAAATAAGTGAATTTACAATGAAGCATTGAAGATGTTAGGTTCAGCATAACATATTAGTGCTAAATCAATGTAAAAGTATAATTAAAAATCAAAAAACATATAAAAATTATATGGAGAGTAGCAGGAAAAGTAGTATATTGTAATTGCAAAAAAAACTATTATGTGGAACTTTTTTATTGGGAGTTGAAAATTTAAAACATAGTAAAGTGTCAAGTTTGGCACTGTTGATCAGCTGGGAAAAGCTGAATTCTCACTATTGAGTATGCCAGAGTTGAGCAGAAACATCAAATTTACTATGTTTTTTACATATAAAACTTGCTTAAATTTAAAACAGGTTCAAAAGTTAACCCAAAAGCAAGGCAGTTTCATATGCTCAAAAATTAAAAAAATACAACATAAGTTAAAAAAGTAAATGAGTGGAAATGTGTTTATTAGTGATAAACATGTGCTGTGAGGAGCTGGGAGTGACTTATTTACCACAGTGTTGGTTAAAACGTTAAAAAGCTCTCTGTACTAATCCCCAAGTTAAAGTGTCAAGTGGGTGAGTGTTGAGTGGCGCTCATAGTGTGTCACATATTAATTTAGCCTTAATTCTGAGCCTTTGATTAGTTAAATCCAAAACCAATTGGGTGTCAAGTGGATAGAGTCAAATAAAGAAGATGTTAAGTTTTAGTTTTTTATAAATTACATATGAAATCTCTTAATAAATTTGGCTTAATTTATGTGGCACCACTTAATCCAAAAACCCAGAAATGATATAATGTAAAACAAGTGGGGTATTTGATTAATGTCTATGCCACTAAATCCAGTATAGTGGTGCTTGGGAGCCTAATTGATAACTATGGTCACTAATAATAAAAATATAATAGTAAATTAAAATTTTTATACAGTAGTTTTAAAAGCTATGGCAACAAGAAAAAATACTTCAGATTTAAACAAAATGATTTCAGATTTAAATAAATCCAAGCTGCGCAAGATTCAGGATTCAATTGATTTAAATATTTTTGGTTAATAAATGAACTGTCAAACCAAAAACAAAATTTCATTACCCATTATACAAAATTAAAGCAAACATCAAGCGGTGTAGTTCAAACCACAAACAAAATGAACTGGTACAACAAGTGAAACAGATGGATGCTATTCTGGAGTATATTATAATCCAAGCAGGATTTATATGAGGTACCAACAGAAGGACCAAAATGAAACAAAATTTGAGTAATCTAGAAGCAAGATTCCACAAGCACAAAGCAAAATGAACTCACACAAGATGTGTAGTATGAGCAGCCTAAAATAGAAAAATAACAGCATAACAGCCAATCAACAGCTATCCAATTTAGGAACAGAGGAATTTTATACATTTTATGGCTCCAGATTTGTATGGAATGGTCTTGAGAACTTTCCAAATATGGACTTGTAATTACAATAAAAATAAATTATTAACTTTTAAAATTTCTACTTTTAGTGATTTTATCCTAGATTTTATTTCATTATGGTTTTCAATAGCAACATCTTCAACCGCGCCAGCAGCCAAGCCAGCTTCAATGGAGGCAAGGCTCAGAACGTGGAGGCACCCGTTTAACCCAAGCCTTTGAGGTGGGTAACAAGGAAGCTGACCTGTTACTGTCCCCCAACCCATATGGCTTTGACTTGTTTGAGAGTCACTTAGCGTCTAGTTCTGCCCTTGCTCCCACACCCACCCCTGCACAAGCTGCCCATCAAACAACCAATCAGGATGGCAATCTTGATTTGGAACAACTTCCGGTCACCACCCAACCTGCCCCCCTCAGCCAATCAGG
Source organism: Entomophthora muscae (assembly GCA_014839935.2). Classification (NCBI taxonomy): domain Eukaryota; kingdom Fungi; phylum Entomophthoromycota; class Entomophthoromycetes; order Entomophthorales; family Entomophthoraceae; genus Entomophthora; species Entomophthora muscae. Next base: position 86,834 of record QTSX02002212.1, read on the forward strand.
CTTCAGCTCCCGCTGTCCAGCGCCCCAAACACAGAATAATCACTGCCCAAATTCTTCAGGAAATTGTGGCACTCAACCTGCAGGGTCTGTCCTGGGATCAGATAGCCAGCCAATTACAATTCACACAGGCTACTATCATGCAAGAATTCAACAACCTGATGAATAAGGGAAATCTGATTGGGACAGCCAAGAAGCCAAAGAAGGCCACAGAGTCCCAGATCAATGAGGCATACCCAACAATGCTTGACCTCCTCCAGCAGGACCCCAAGCTTCCCTTGACCCAGGTCTGGAAGCAACTTGTTCACCATGGTATTTGGGTGTCTGAGCGCATGGTGCAGCTCTGGATGCACGGAAAGGTGGCTTCAATTAGGGTTCTTACAAATTTTGCCGGCAACTAATGGGATGGCGCTGAGGATTCCCCATATGACACTGCAATCAAATCAACCCTGGTCAGATGCTTGACAAGTCTAACATATGACATCATGTTTATATTGTACTACAAGTTATCAATTACATTTGACAATTTTGGTGAGCAAGGAAAAGCCGCCACCAAGAATGGAAGGAAGAAGGTCAAGAAGGGGACATTCACTGGTGCATTTCTGGCTGTTTCAGCCAAGGGTTTTGTCTACTATTGGACAAACCCTGGTTTCATTGATGGGTACTCATATGGCCACATCCTTGGTGGATTGCTTAACTCCTGGGATGGCTCAAATTCCAATATATTGGGGTTTCTTGAGCCACCAGATGGAGGGTAGCTCCACTGCCCTCAAGGCCATCCAGGAATGTGGGCACCAGGCCTCTGTGTACCCAGCTGGTCACGCCAACATCCATCTGGCAGATTTTGTTTTCTTTAATATTGGAGATACACTCCAGGAGCGCTGCCCTCAGACTTTCAACAACCTCTATCTTGGGGTCCTTGATCACAATTTTCTCTTTGGTCACCAAATGGTGGCTGACTTGTTTGCGCAAATGGTTTTCCATGTGAACATGGGCAACCAATCACACAAGGATAAGCGCCTCCCATCCTGTGCCAAAGCCACCTACCAGACCATCCAGCCAATGACTGATGAGGAGTACAATGAGCGGTATATGGCGGCCATCACGCGCAATCCTCCTGCCTCCACCCCCACCACCAACACCCCCCACCCGCAAACCCAACCCATCCAATCCCAGACCCCCCAGACCAGCACTGCCTCTACGTCTTCCTTCCTGCGCCATTCTGACTACTAGGCATCACTCTTCCCTGCCTCAATAAACCCCCTGGTCCCAAAAAACTTCTATTTATATTATCTTTATTTTGAATTTCAATTTTTTGTTCTCTTTGTTTATAGTTGGCTATATTCTTTATGTTCAGCTTATTTCTATAAAATCATATATTTACTATGTTGTGTACCTAGATCCTGAACACAGTTATTTTTAGCACCCAAAAACATCCCCATGTAAAATATTAGCAACAATTTGGTGATAAACTGAATTTAAATTAGAAAGTTATAGGTTAATTGTATTTAGATAAAGTTGTTACTGATCCAAATTCAAAACCTTAATGATAAACTTTAAGCCAATCAGAAGCCAAGTGATAAAGTGATTGTTGTGAAATAAAGGGTCATTCAATAATTCTTTGATGCATGTGCGCTAATTAATATGATTTGCTGGATGTTTTGCCATTGTACGCCATTGCCGCTGTGGCAAGTTGTTGATGGACTAGTGCCCAATCAGCTGCTGGGTTAGCACTAGTCCATCAACAACTTGCCACAGCGGCAATGGCGTACAGTGGCAAAAAATCCAGCCAATCATATTAATTACCTCATATGCATCAAAGAATTATTGAATGACCCTTTATGTCACAACAATCACTTTATCACTTGGCTTCTGATTGGCTTAAAGTTTATCATTAAGGTTTTGAATTTGGATCAGTAACAACTTTATCTAAAAACAGTTAACACTATAATTTTCTAATTCAAATTTAGCTGATCACCAAATTGTTGATAATATTTTCACAAGGGGCTATGTCAAGCGCCAAAAATAATATGGTAATCAAGGAAACAATGCCAACACAAAGCAAACAACACATATTGAGATGAGTTTAAAACATATACAAAATGGGTAAAAAGATGGGATAATGTGGTAGATGGGAAAACAAAAAGGAATAAACAAAGAGGCAATAGTATCAAAATAATACAGAATTTATTGGGGCAAAAGCTATAAACACATATGGAAAGGTTAGTAAAAAATCAATGAGAGAATTGGAGAAGCTGCTAAAAGACCTTGACTTGGCATTTGCCAAAATAAAGGGCATTGGCCGCAAGGTCAAAGCCAAAGTGAAGTCTGCTGTCCTCACTGGGGACAAAATTGACAAGGTGTCCACAAAGGCACTAATGTCAAAAATGCCAGACACCCCAGAGAAGACAATTGGGCGCTTACTAAATATTCAAAAAAACTGTGGTTGAGGGCCTTCAGCTCAAGGCATACAATCTTTCCGCGCCGTCTGTCTGGGTTGATGACCCAAAGATGTATACCCATCTAAAACCTGCCAAGCGTGCCAGAGCAGAGGACACTGAATTGCTTGCGCCAAGAATGGCAAAGCTGGCTGAAGCTGCCGGCAAGGAAGAAACCCAAGAAGGTAACCTAAAAAATTATAATTAATAAAAATTCGTAAATACTTACCTTTTTTTTAGAAGATGTTGGTGGTGAACTCTGCCGGGTCCTGGTTCCTTTTGTCCCCCCACCTCCTACTCCAACTACGCCACTCATGTGGCCAAAAAGCTTTTCCTGTCCCCCCTGTCTTGCAGGAGCTTGAAGACAGGATCCATGGTACATTCCCAATGTCCAGGGAGGCATTGGCTGGGCTTTTGCATGGTGAGGGGGCATCTGAGTGGGCAGTTACTGCCTACAAGGATGCCCAACTGGTCCGCCTGGACCCAGTTAACCTCAGTAGAGTTTACTGTGTAAACTCTATCAAGCTTGTTTGGGACGTCCTGGCAACGCTCCCATTTAAGAATATACCGGAGATGGGCCAGGCTAATGCAACTGCTTGCTTCTGCTACCCCTTGGAGCATACCATCTCTTACCTGTTGGAGAACTTTGGGCGCGTGATGTCAAAATTGGCTGTTGTAGACGCAACAGCCGTGAAGAAGACAAAAATCCTTCTGGCAGACTTTAGGCTGGCCTGAAGTGCCAACGAGACAGGGGTCCCTGCAGCTATAGAGCTGACCTTTGCCAAAACCAAGCACAAGAAGAAGATTAGTGCTGTATAAAACAAATTGTGCAAGTTTACAGAAGCCTTTGCCAGACAAAGGCTTCACCTTGTTGTTTACCTTGGGTATCTTTTCTTCTTTGGGATGAGCGCCAGTGTAGAGGATCTAGACAGGGTCCTTATTGGGGTTGACAAGGCTAGGCTCTCACTGTACAGGAAGAAGGTCCCCCCTGGGTATGACTCAATGGATCACGTCATCCAGGACGCCCTGGTCCTGGCTGGCATCTTTGGGTTTGCAGCCCCACCAGAAAATCTGCTCCTCCATTCCCACCTCACCATTCTTACTTTTACCAGCAGGCGTGAATAATTTAATAAGGGTGTATCTACCGTCCACAGTGTGGCAGTGGAGGTTGTGCGCCACCTCCATTGCGGGGTGGGTACATACCACCAAACCCATTATAGGGGCACTTAATTTTATCTCTATATCAATAAATATATTTATACTCTACTATATTTTTTATATTTGTTGAGTTTATACTTCTGGGAAGTATAATAAACAATTTAAAGGGGAAGATTAAGAAGAGAATGATACTTTATTGAATATGAATATAGGTTAATATATAGTATCATGATAAGCCACATGTTGTCCGTGTACATCATGGAGGTCATGGGGCTTATCTGAGTAATGCTCCTCTTGAGTCATGAGGCTTAATCAAGTTGTGTTCCATTTAGGACCTGGATTGAGAGATCCCTGTCAAGGTAGTTAACTGATAATGGTGCCACCAGTTTATTGACTGGGCAGTGAACCACTCAGTGAGCCGCTTGGTGATTTACTTGGGGTGTTAATTCCCCAAGAAGGAGTAATCAAAGATGTTGCGACATCTCCCCCTGGGTTGCTGGAAGGCGGAGTCTTGGGAATCTTTTTGAGGATGTCTGGTATAAGGCTTGGTACTGATCTAGTTTGGTGTTAGGCACAGGGAGTCTTGAATTTTGTTGGGCTGCTCTTGCCTTACACAAACAAAGTCAATCATGATGCATACATTTTAGTTTGGTTCAGGCTCCAATCTCTTTGATGAGGTAGGTGTTATTGGGCTTCACTTCTGTTACAATGCCAGGTCCACATAACCCAGGGTCTAATTTGTGTTGGTTGTGGTTGATAACCCAGATCTTGTCTCCAACTTGGAACCTTTCTTGTTGTAATGGGATTGCTTCTTGCTGAACCCTTTGTTGTTCCATTGTCTCTTGGTCCTTTCTGGCTTGTAGTACTTTTGGGTCATTGCTGTCTGGTATCTTCTTTGGAAGTAGCAGTTGTGGCCCTGTGGTTGTACTGACAAGTGAAAGTTTTTGACTATAGACAATTTCATAAGGGCTTTTGCCTGTATTGCGGTTGACTTGTGTTCTGCAGACCATAAGGGCGGTTGGTAGCATATCAACCCAGGCTTTTGTATTGTTGGCAGACAAATTACTGAGGGCTTCCACTAGAGAGCCGTTTAGTTGTTCTACATGTCCATTTGCTTGTGGGTGATAAGGGCTGGCTGTGATGTGTTTTATTCCATTTTTGGCAAGATAGATGTTGGTGTCAATAGCTTTGAGTTCAGTGCCTCAATCTGTGATTAAGAGGTCAGGCTTTCCAAACTTAGCTATGATTTCTTTGCCAGTGAATTGTCTCACGTCATTGCCTTTGTGCTCTTTTGTGGCTTGTGCCACAGGCCACCTGGTTGCATAGTTGATGGCTGTGATGATGTACTTCTTGCCTTTGCTTTCACCAGGCATAGGTCCCACAATATCTAACAACCATACCTTGAAGGGCTATGTGATAGATACAGGTACTACTGACTTGGGTGGTGCCTTGGTTCAGGCGTACTTCTCACATACTTCACATTGTTCCAGTACCTCTCTGATATCATCTAGCATGTTGGGCCACCAGTAGCGTGTTTTGAGGTACTCATGTAAGTTCCTGCTGCGGGTGTGTCCCAGGTATCTGTGATATTGGAGGATTGTGTCAATCTTTTGTGTTAACAGAACATGGAGTACGGTGTCACCATTTGGAAGGATTTGATGGAGGGTACCATATACATTTGTGAACAGATGTTTGTTCTTGAGAACTTTCTCTTGGATGTCCATTGGTGTGACAGGTGGGAACCCTTCCTGGAGATTTCCCATGATTAAAATGGGCCAGTTGGGGTTGTCATTGGTGCAGAGGATGTGTTTATTGTATAGCCTTGATAGGGTGTCTGCAGTAAGCATCTATCTGCCTAGCTTGTATTCAATTTGCATGGGGTATCTCTATATGAGACTCATTCATTCAGCTTGTCTTCTTGACAGGTGTTGTTGTGTTTTAAAGAATACTAACAACTTGTTATTGGTGAGTACCTTGAATGTCTGGGCTCCTTCTAGATAACATTGCCATTTCATGAGGCAGTGTTTGATGGCAACCAGCTCCTTGTCATTTATAGGGTATCTTTGTTTGCTGTCTGATAGCTTCCTGGATTCATATGCCATGGGGAGGAAGTCTTTCTGGGCTGTTTGGATACAGAGGACTCCTCCTATGGTATAATCAGAGGCGTTGGTTTCCAGCTCATAGATGCCCTTGTGGTTTGGGTATTGTAAGGTGGGGGCAGTGACCATGCGTTCCTTCAGTTGGCAGAAATGTTGATCTTGTAAAGGTGTCCAGAAAAACTTGGTTGTTTTCCCAGTGATGGCTGATAGGGGAGCTTTTAGGGCGCCCCAGTCAGGGATGAACCTGTGTACATAGGCTACCATTCCAAGGAAAGTGCGGATTTTACTCTTGTTCCTTGGGGTTGGAATTTCTGTTATGGCGCGTATTTTGTCTGGATTGGGCTTGATGCTGTCTTTGCTAATGATATGACCAAGGAAGGGGAGTTCAGTTGAGAAGAACTTGCATTTGGACGGTTTGGCAATTAGTTGGGTTTCCTGCAGGGTACAGAGGACTGCACAGACATCTTCCCAGTGTTGCTGTAGGTTGGGACTGTAAATGATGATGTTGTCCAGGTAGATGATTGCTCTTTTCCAAATGTGTTCCTTGAATACTTTGTTCATGAAGGTTACAAAGGTGCTGGGAGTGTTTTTCATGCCAAAATTGAGGACAACACATTCAAAGGACCCATATTTAGTTCAAAATGCGGTCTTTGGAATGTCTTCAGGTTTCACACAAATTTGGTGATATCCTGCTGTCAAATCAATTTTTGTGAAGATTTGGGACCCCCCCAGGGCATCAAAAAGGTCATCAATTAGGGGCAGGGGATACCTGTTCTTTATTGTGACCTTGTTGAGGGCCCTGTAGTCTGTGACCAGGCAGAGGCCTCCATCTTTCTTTGTTACAAAGAAGACAGCGGCACCAAAGGGTGACTTTGAAGGTCTGATGAGGCCTTTCTTGAGTGCTTTGTCAAGGTAAGCTTTCAGGGCGTTGTCCTCCAAAGGGGCCAATCTCAGCGGTACGTAAATGCTGAAACACTATATTGGGTATCTCAGGTTGTGTAGGTGCTGTTGTGGCTGGCGTTGTAGGGAACAGTTTGCGGGTTTTAAGAGCGTTGTACTGGTCAATGGGTAAAAGGAGATTATTGTAGATGACAAGGCCTGGGGGGGCATCTTGTCCTACTTTGTAATCTATCCAACTGTTAGGGAGTGACATTGCTTGGGTTCTTTTCTTGGGAGGAATTTTTCCTTTGAGTTGGGTAGGTATGAATAACCTACCTGTGCTACCACTGTCAAGTTTATACTTCTGTGAAGTATAATAAAAAAATGAAGGGGAAGATTAAGAAGAGAATGATACTTTATTGAATATGAATATAGGTTAATATATAGTATCATGATAAGCCACATGTTGTCCATGTACGTCATGGAGGTCATGGGGCTTATCTGAATAATGTTCCTCTTCAGTCACAAGGCTTAATCAAGTTGTGTTCTATTTAGGACCTGGATTGAGAGATCCCTGTCATAGGTGGTTAACTGATAATGGTGCCACCAGTTTATTGACTGGGCAGTGAACCACTCAGTGAGCTGCTCAGTGATTTACTTAGGATGTTAATTCCCCAAGAGGGAGTAATCAAAGATGTTGCAACATATTATAAATAATTTTTCAAATAACATTTAAGCAAACAAGATTTGAAAAATATATTGCAGAAATGGGTTTCATAAAAGTATAAAATAATACGGTAATAAAATAAATTTCAACCTTACAATTTACGTTTAATTTTTATAGGACTATTTTATATTTATTTGACAAAAGTGATATAAATATATTCACGTAATCCAGTATCAAGCATTTGGGATAACCTCAGATGACATATTAAATAACATATAATAAAATAAATAAATTACTTACATCTATTGATGGCCCTTCTGAATGTGATTGCGGGTGTGGAACCATCTAATTATAAAATGATAATCAATAAATCTTGAATAGTAAATTAGAGAATATAAAAAAAGTTGGACAAACTAAGCCTTTAATTTATTGGCTGTTTGGCTAGGCACGTGGGGATGAACAAATCAGCGTGACTATAGAATTTGTCCTTGGTCTCAGCTGGGAGGATATGGATCCTGGCCTGCAGCAAATCAAACAGGTCCTTGGTCCCTGTTGGGGTTCCTTTCTTGATGACTTGCTTGCGCCACCCAAAGACTTCCTCAATGGGATTTAGGAAGGGCAACTAGGCAGGATGAGAGAGAAGGCGCAAATTTGCCGCGGCCAATTGCTGGGGGCCCACTGCAATGCTGATGTCAATTGATGGAAATTCTTCAAGAAAATCTGACACCTTGTGGAGACCAACATTGTCCAATACAATTATGTTGGTGAAGCCCAGGCTAGTGCGCCTCAGGTGCTCCTGGACCAATTGGAGAAATGATAGGAAGGTCTGGCTATTGTGGGAGCCTAGTATCATTTGGTAAAGATTGACCCCCTTTGGACCAAGGAGAGCCACCATTGAGTATGCTGTGGCGCAGACTGCAGCACACCAAGCCATCTTGTCATTGGAGCCTTTGGGAACTACCCATACCCATTGCACATTAACAAGGAAAATGCTGATTTGTTGATATAATAGAATTTCACTGTCCCCTTGGCTTTGAGGGCAGGGTACTCCTCTGCCTAGCTTTTCCAGGTCTCAATGTTGGTTGGGCTATTCCAATTGTACAGAGATACCCTGAGCTTTTTCAAGGAAAAGTGTATCTCCTTGAGCAGATGGTAGTAAAAGGAAATTGAGGCCTCAAACCCAAAAGCAGACTTGACCATGGCCTGTATATTTGCCAGTTCAAGATGGCAATCTTGGGTTATCCACTGGCAGATTGCCCATTTGTGCTCCATGGTGCGCATGGTAGAAACACGCAAGGATTTCTCCGCAGCAAGGACTCAGCCAGTATCAATGAACTTGTTGAAGGTCTTTGAGGCGTACTTGGAATCCACCCCAACAAGAGCCGCAGCTGCCTTGTAATCACCAGATTCCTGCATGAGCCAGAGAAGGATGATGCACTTAATGTCAGGAATGTGCTTATGAGCGGGCTTTTTAGCAGTGGGGATTGGCTTGTTGGCGTTGGGCACAACACAGGGCATGGGCACCTTGGTGTAAAATGCAGCAACTTTCTTTAGCACTAACTGTCCCTCATTGGTTTGTTAGAACTCAGGCTCCTTGTCCTCCTCCTGATTGCCATCACTGACGTAAGACTTGTAGCTAGTATCAAGTACAGGCTTCACCTTCTCCAGCATGGCTGACAGGACCAACTCTTGCCAGTACACAACGTCAAACACATACAAAGTAAGTTCTACCTCCTTGTTTCTAACTGTTTTGGTAGTAGTAACCTTGGTGGGCTTCTGGGTCAGCTTTGGGACCCAAGGGTTTATGCTCTGCACCCTAGCAGCTTGTGCTCCTTGAACCGGCTGTGTCAGTGCAGCGTTGCTATGAAACTCTCCTCTCCTGCCTCCCTCCTGAGTAGGCACTTGGGTTGCACTAACTTTGTTCTTTGACCTGCGGGGCAACTGCAACTGCAGTGCACAACGGGTGCAATGGTAGTCTGTTGCTGTGTTCCTTCCATTTTGAGAATTTAATAAAATATAAATAAATTTCAATTATGTTATTCCAAATTTTTAATTTTTGCTTTTATATGATTATGGTTATTCAATTAAAGGTTTTCCCACCCAATATCACAATTATAGATATTTTATTTCTTAGTTAGTTGTTTTTGGGTTTACCACACCCATTTTAGAATACTTAAAATAATTTTCACCCATTTTTCCATATTTTACGCCAAATTAAGCACCCAACACAATATTTTTAAATTTTTTGTTTCAGATCTTTTGTCTTATTTTAGATACCTTGGTATCATTCTTGATTACAACCCATTGCACAAACTGATTGAGTGATTTTGTTTACATAGTGAGTTGCTATTGTGACTTGTTTTTGGATTGAGTTTTGACACACCACGCTTGGGTGTATTTTGTCACCAATTCACATAGTAAACATATGTACACCAAAAGTCAACTCACACCATTTTGTTTGTGAATCCATGTATTTTGGATTATATTTTGAATGGTTTTGCTTTGTGCATGAGTACTTTGTTGCTGTGTTGACCCATTTTGCCCATTAATGCCAATAAACCCGTTTAACAGAGTGTATATTTTAACCTGAGAGTTGGATTCTGCTTAAATCTGAAATCATTTTGTTTAAATCTGAAGTATTTTTGCTTGTTGCCATAGCTTTTAAAACTACTGTATAAGCGCATATGTGTTTTATTAATAAAATTAAAATTTGGCTTAAAAAGTGTCAAATGGTCACTTTTTTGGTTTAGAGTGTTGAACACAGGTTTTTTTCATTTCTAATAGTAAGATTACTTATAAATTGTCCCTTAAATTAGTATTTTAGCTAACCAAATTTTAAACAGAGCTGAGTTTGAGTAAATTTAACCTTGGTTTTTGGTTTCAACCCCCTAAATTACTAGTAAAAATTAGCTAAAATCAGTTAAGCCAAAAATACTAATAGAGTCACATATGCGGCACTTGACTCCCTGGTACTCAAAAAAGTGTTAAGTACCAAGGAGTCAATCACCAGGGAGTCAAACTTACCACAGTTGCCTTATCATTACCTTCTTGTGACAAAGCTTCAAGGAGCTTTGCCTCCAAGAAGGCAATTTTATGGGACAATGCTTTGTTGTCATCCTGCCAACAAGCCATGATCTTGACACTCTTTTCCTCCCTACTTCTTAATGCCTCAATTTCACAATTGGCCTTGTCCTTCACTTGTTGTAAAATTCTGTCAAATCCTACCAATAAGTTCCAAGAATCCCAAGCATAGATTCTGTTTCCTTGAGCAAGATTCCCTTCTTTGGCAAATTAACTGGAATACAACTATTCAAAGGCCACTTTTAATTCCACCAAAAAATCCTCAGGTGCCGTCTTAGCAACCTCCAGACTCACCAGGCTTACTCTAGAGAACTTGTAGGAACTTCTTTTCTGGCTGCTGCTGTTTCCACGCAAAGTACTCCAAATTTTGCTCTTTCAAAAGATAATAAAAAAGACACAATTGAAAATTAATTGAGGGGAAAGCATCAAAATTGACAGTATGTATATTTTATTAAAGTTTAGCTGTTTCCGCTTATATACCATTCAGGACATATTTGGCTGAAAGCCCCTCTGGTTCCTGAACCAACCTATGATTCAAATCAAGTGGTCTATGACATTTGAGTCATATAAACCTAGATATTTACCTAAAAGATCATCAGTAATTCTCAGCATATGAGAATCAACCTACAATGAGAAGAAGTCACCTGACTCCATTCATCCCAATGTACCAATTCAGCATGGAGCTTCCTCAGCTCCTGGTGCCAAAACCCTGTGGAATATACACATTATAAAACTAAGCTATCAATGTTCCAACTGGGAACCAGCTGATCAAACCTAAATCCCTAGACAGCATTGCCTTTATTTAGTTATTTTTGCTTTTAATGGTTTTTCATGTTAAAACCCAGTCAAAACGCTTTAAAACTCAAATGAGGCACCACCATGGCACTTTTAACCAAAATTTGGGGGTTCACTTATGGTTAACCTTAACCAAACTTCTTGAAACAGTCAAGGCATTGAAGCAATACATTTAAATCCTCATTAATTATATCCTCATATATTTATTAATTAACTTTCCCGGTTAATAAGATTGTTTTTGGGGCACCTAGTCCCCAAGATTGTTTCAGACAATCTTGCCTCAATTTTACTAGTTAGCATAGCCTAACTAGTCACCCATATTCTATTTTTTATTAAATATAGATACCAAGTCTCCAGGAATCTTTACCTGCAGAATTCCAGTCAAACCTTTCTACATGAAACAAACAGCTAAAACAGAAAATCTTGGTATTTTGGAGTATTTATTTGGCTAAATACTCAACAGTGACTGTTGTACGGTCACATGGCCCCTTCCTTCTCTTTGGGAAAATCAGCCTCACCTTCCCAAATCTTTATTAGCTCCAGTCCCCCATGAAACATCTTAAGGAATTGAGGGTGAATACAGGACCATTCTTCTCCTAGGGCGGCTCTGACTCCTTGAATTAGGTAGTTTGGCCCTGGACTAAACAAGATGATCTTCATAGGACCCACCCTGTCAGGGATCTGAACAGTGGGGGGTTCCTGAGAGCTTACAGGCCAACAGCCCGCAGGCCCAGCAGGGAGAGCCCACCACAAGATTGGGGCTAACTTTACAATATAAGATAACAATTTCCCAAGGACTGCCCAAGGTCTGCTTACAGGCACCATAGAATCAATCAGTCCGGTGAGGTTGATATACATCACCCCAAATATCTGGGTGGAAGTGGATTCATTAGTGGCAACAGATTCTTGCGGGCGGTTGGGCTGCGGGGTGAGGGGCAGTGTCATTAGAACCAAATATGTGGACAGGAAATTATACTTGTTGCAGAAAAGCAGAGGGGGCCAGATAATTTTGGTGCCTTCTCTGTAAAGGACTTCTGTCTCTCTAGTTCTAGCTTCAGGGTTGTGGATTAGGATTTCCTCTAGAGTAAACTTCAAATACGCCAGGTTGGGTGGGTACTTGGTGAAATGTACTGGGCCAAAGGGAGCTCCTTGTCAGGAATGACAATTTGGATGCTCCTAAATCTCAAAATACAGAATCAGAGTCAAACCCTGGACAAAACCCTTTGCAGACCACCAGACTTATAGGCTGGGAACGCAATAACCCACTACTAATTGATGAAGTTGCTGCCAGCCCACCAGGACCCAAACCCTTAGCTGCCCTACAGGATTCTGCAAGCAAACCGCCAGTGCAAGATGCTGGGAATTTCCCCAAGGTGCCAACTCCTGATACCGGCAGTTTTCCCAGTGAAATAGACTAATTTCTCCCTGAAAGTTATTCTGTACCCCCCCCAAGTCCGAGGGAAGGCACTGAACCCAAAGAGGCACCCAATACCTGAATCAATAAACAGAAGGATTTGAAGTCTTCTCACCCCAAAGCAGCCAGTGCCAAACTGTCAGTGCCAAGCACCACACTGCCATCTGAGACACACAATGCCAACCCGCCCAAGCCCAGAAAACCCAGCCAGGTAGTGAAGCCTGGCAGTGTGGTATAAATACCTGCCAGGCCAAGATCAACCCCCATTGTCATTTTTAAATAAAGGTTATGAGATATTGGTTTCCTCAACTATTACCATATTTTATTCTTGCCATCTTCCAGTTAACCCCAAGATTGTCTGCCCCCCTGCCAACCTGCCAGCTACATACCGCCCACCAGGTGCCCCCTTTGGTCCTGTTCATTTCACAGAGTACCCCTTAAAGCCTGAGTACAAGGACTACACTGCCAACCACATACTAGCACATGATCTCTTGGCCATAACTACCAAGTTAACCAGATACAACCAAGAAGGCCCTTGGTATATTACCAAACCCCACTTGTTCAGAGATAAATACAACTTCCTTCCTGCCTACCAAATAGACATGGAACCACCTGTCACCCCCAAACCAATGCCTGCCGCCGCCAAGCTCCCATTGGACCATATCAACAAGCTTTTGGAATTGTATATATTACTCTCACGGGAGTAATAGATACTATTGTCCCAGCTGCTGATCCGTGGTCCTGAGTGAGCAAGTCAATGTCCTACCTCATTAAGTTAGCACCAATCCTTTGGTGGACTCTGCCCACCCAGTCTGCAACCCGCCAGTTCCCAAACACTAGCAAGCTGGCCAATCAGGGTTGGTTCCCTGACATTATGATGATCTTTTTTAAACCTGGTACCCTGAGCCCCAGGATGTTAATTATTCTTGGGGCATCTTGTATGTTTTCTGTAATGATAATCACTTATTACACATTTATGATGACCAAGAACCTGATCTCTTCCATGTGGAAGAATAAAAACGTGACCCCAGACAACCCCAAGAACTCCAACCCTGCCGCCAAACCCGCCAAAGGACCCTCCTCTCAGGTTCAGAATGTGATAGTCAACCAATTCCTCACCAAAGTGGAGATACCCCATATTGGAAAACTCACTCTCAAAGAGGCCTGCCGTGCCATGCCAGTGCTCTGACTACATTTTCAATCCAATGCCCCATCCTATTCCAGTGACACCAAAAAGGTACTTGTAGTAGCCACCATGCTATCAGGAGACGCCCTTGATTGGTTTGGCAAAGCCACCGCTAAAAACGTGGAATTTTGCCTAGACTATGGCAAGTTCAAAGCCAAACTGATGGCCACAGGGGAAGACCACAACACCAGATACTACACCCTGAACTCCTTGCTGGAAATCTAGCAGGGCGCCTGTCCCATCAAAGCTTACATTGAAAAATTCCTCAAACTAAAGACTTGTACCCAACTGGAAGACAAACTGGCAGCCATCATCTTCCAAAAGGGAGTCAACCTAGCAATGAAGGACTTGTTGAAGCACCATCTGCCCACCCTCAGCCTAGAGAATCTGGTTCCCCTGTGCAAGGGCCTTAGCATGAATCAAGAGAATGCTGGCCCCACCCAGACCCGCCAAACCCAAGCACCAACCCCCAACAAAACAGGAATGACACCTGAAGAGCTCTAACAAAACTATTACAAAGGACTCTGTTTCCACTGCCATGAGGCAGGCCACTTGACCAGAGCCTGCCCTAAGAATAACACTGCCCCAGTCTCACTGGCGCAAATAAACACTTCTTCCCAATCTTACAAATTTCTTTTCCAAGTGAACATTGAACTATTGGGAAACAAGCACCAGATCAAAGCTTTTATTGATACAGGAGCTGATGAAAGCTTCATTGAGCCGGCCAAGAAAAGGAACTAGGCATGACATCTTCATAGTGTAGCCTACAATTAGTCATGGGAAACAGCTCTCTGGACACTGGCTATGAGTGTGAACAAGAGCTCCTGTTGAAAATTAGACATAATGTGTTCCCGTTGTCCCTGATCCTTTTACCAAGACTACCCCACCCCCTCATACTGGGCAACTCCTGGTACAACAAACATGGTCTGATCCTGAACTATTGCAAACAAACCGCCACGTTGGGCTGACCTAAATCTTGTAATACTGTCCCCTTTTGCATGAGCCATGGACAAAACCCTACCAACAAACTCTTAACCATAAAGATAGAACCTAGTGTGGGAATACTACCTACCCCCTACAGAAATGGGACCATGTGTTTAGTGAAGAAGAAGCCACAAAACTACCCATATATTCAATATAAGACCACGCCATAGACCTGATACCAGGAACCCAGCCTCACCACAGCCCCATCTACAGCTGCAATCACTGCCAACAAGTAGCCTTGAAAGCATACCTGGAAGATATGATAAAAAAGGGTTTCATCTGAGTGTCAAAGGCCCCCTGCTTGTCACCCATGCTGTTTGTAGGAAAAAAAGGTGGTGGGATGCGCCCATGTGTGAATTACCAAAAACTAAACAACATCACGGTTAAGAACCACTACCCCATCCCCAATGCCAACAACCTCTGGGATGTACTGACTGGAGCTCAGGTGTACTCAAAAATTGACCTCTGAGATGTGTTCAACCAGATCAAAATCAAGGATGGAGAGGAGTATAAGACTGCCTTCAAAACCTGATATGGGCTGTACAAGTACCTGGTGATGCCCTTTGGCCTCTGCAACGCCCCCAGCACCTTCCAATAGATGGTCAACACCGTCCTAGGGGAATACCTTGACTGCTTCTGTGTAGCATATCTGGACAACATCTTCATCTACAGCAAGTCTCACGAGGAACACCTGCGCCACCTGGACCTCATATTGGAGAAACTCTCCCAAGCCAATTTACACGCTAAGCTCAAGAAGTGTGAATTCTTTCAGTCTGAGGTTGAATTCCTAGGATACATAGTGAAGACTGGCGGGTTTGCAATGGCACAGGACAAAGTAGAAGCAATAACATCTTAGCCAATGCCCAAATGTAGGAAAGATGTGAGAAGGTTTTTGGGACTGGCAAACTATTGCAGGGATTTCATCCAAAATTTTTCTCTCATCATCCTGCCCCTGACCCACCTGTGCTCTGACAAGGTCAACTTTGTCTGGACTCCAGAATGCACCACCACTTTTGAGACCCTGAAACTCGCCTTCACCTCTGCCCCTGTCCTGGCCATGCTTGACCCATTCAAGCCTTTTGTGCTGGAAACCAACGCGTCCAACTTTGCAGTGGGAGGGGTCCTTCTTCAGGAAGGAGGGGATAGTATGCTACATCCTGTAGCATATTACTCCAAGAAGATGCTGCCTGCCAAAAGAAACTACCCAATCTACAACAAGGAGATGCTTACTATAATGAAGACCTTGAAACATTGGCACTGGTACTTATGTGGCACTAAATATCCAGTAAAGGTCCTGACAGATCACAAGAACTTGGTCTAATTCTTCAAACCACGCCAGCTTAACAAACAACAAGAAAGATGGACCTTAGAACTGGCTGACTACACCTTGACCATTGACTACAAACCCGGAAAGGTGAACGTGGTACCTGACGCCCTGAGTAGAAGAGCAGATATGATTCCCACCACAGCTAAGCAAGGACCACAACACCCATGTACTCCTTGACCCTGACAGCCTAGACATCCAACTGATGTTCATGAAGATCATGGCCCTTAATCCTGACATAATTGACGCGCAGAAATTAGACAAGTATTCAGCAGAAATCATTGCCAACTTGACCATAGATCCAGATAGCTGACACTACAAGAAGTGATTTTCATTGAAGGGAACCACCCTGCTATTACACAACCAGATATACGTACCAGAAGGTGAAACAAGGACCAAAGTACTCATAGACTATCACAACTCAGAGATGGTTGGTCACCCTGGCAGACTAAAGACAATCCAAGGAATCAAGAAGAATTATGCTTGGCCCCAACTGGAAGAAGACATGGCTGCCTACATCAAAGGCTGTGAGACATGTGGAAGAACCAAACCCTGTTGATCAAACCTGAAGGCTTGCTAAGACCACTAGACATACCAGCGGGACCCTGGTAGTCTGTTTCAATGGATTATATTGTGGAACTGCCCCCTTCTAATTTGTTCAATGTAATCCTAGTCATGGTAGATAGATTCACTAAAATGTCCTATTTTGTCCCTACCACCACCCACTGCACTGCCGCAGAGACAGCTAGACATTTCCACAACTGCATCCTAACCCAACATGGCACTCTGGCGGAAATCATCACTGATAGAGGACCACAATTCACCTCCAACTACTGGGCTCAGGTGATGAAGGATTTGGGGGTAAAGCGCTGTATATCAACTTCCTACCACCCACAGACCGACGGCCAGACTGAACAAGTGAACCAAATACTTGAACAGTACCTACAATGCTATGCCAACACCAACCAAGATAACTGGGCCAAGATGCTACCCATGGCACAGTACGCCTACAATAGCAAAGACCATGCATCTACTGGAATGTCCCCTTTCAAAGCCAACTATGGGTTTGACCCCACATGAGACCCTAGCATTGGAAACAAGGAAACCAATCTGTCTGGACGTACCTGGATTAAACAGATCCACAACACCCAAACTATATGCCTATCAAACCTGAACCAAGCAGTACAGACACACAAGGCCTTTGCTGATCAAAAACAGACCCCTGGCAAACACCTCCAAGTTGGAGACAAGGTCTATTTGGATTCCTGTAACATGCCCCTGTATGTGCCTTTAAGAAAACTAGCTCAAAGAAGAAGCAGACCACACAAGATCACCAAGCTCATTGGAGAAGTTGCCTTCAAGTTAGACCTACCCCCCCACGTGGAAGATCCATAATCTGTTCCACTGTGCCCTGCTATTCAAAAAAGACAGAAACTCCCTTGCCCACCAGAAGATCAAGTCAAGCCCCCCGCCAATCTGGAAGGACCACTCAATTGAGTACAAAGTTGAGTACATCCACAGCAACCAGGTCCACTATAAAACCCCCCAGTACTACGTCAAGTGGTCAGGCTACCCCCCCCCGGAAGAGAGCACCTGGGAACCCTTGAGCAACCTAACCAATGCAAAACAGGACATCCAACAATACCTTGAGAAGAAGGCCCTGAAATGGGAAATTTCAGGGGAAGAAGGGGATGATGTCAGGAATGACAATTTGGATGCTCCTAAATCTCAAAATACAGAATTGGAGTCAAACCCTGGACAAAACCCTTCACAGATTGCCAGACTCATAGGCTGGGAACGCAATAACCCACTACTAATTGATGAAGTTGCTGCCAGCCCACCAGAACCCAAACCCTTAGCTGCCCCACAGGATTCTGCAAGCAAACCGCCAGTGCAAGATGCTGGGAATTTCCCCAAGGTGCCAACGCCTGATACCGGCAGTTTGCCCAGTGAAATAGACTAATTTCTCCCTGAAAGTTATTCTGAACCCCCCCCCCCCCCCAAGTCCCAGGGAAGGCACTGAACCCAAAGAGGCACCCAATACCTGAATCAATAAACAGAAGGATTTGAAGTCTTCTCACCCCAAAGCAGCCAGTGCCAAACTGTCAGTGCCAAGCACCACACTGCCATCTGAGACACACAATGCCAACCCGCCCAAGCCCAGAAAACCCAGCCAGGTAGTGAAGCCTGGCAGTGTGGTATAAATACCTGCCAGGCCAAGATCAACCCCCATTGTCATTTTTAAATAAAGGTTATGAGATATTGGTTTCCTCAACTATTACCATATTTTATTCTTGCCATCTTCCAGTTAACCCCAAGATTGTCTGCCCCCCTGCCAACCTGCCAGCTACATACCGCCCGCCAGGTGCCCCCTTTGGTCCTGTTCATTTCACAGAGTACCCATTAAAGCCTGAGTACAAGGACTACACTGCCAACCACATACTAGCACAGGATCTCTTGGCCATAACTACCAAGTTAACCAGATACAACCAAGAAGGCCCTTGGTATATTACCAAACCCCACTTGTTCAGAGATAAATACAACTTCCTTCCTGCCTACCAAATAGACATGGAACCACCTGTCACCCCCAAACAAATGCCTGCCATTGCCTCCAAGCTCCCACTGGACCATACCAACAAGCTTTTGGAATTGTATATATTACTCTCACGGGAGTAATAGATACTATTGTCCCAGCCGCTGGTCCGTGGTCCTGAGTGGGCAAGTCATTGTTCTACCTCATTAAGTTAGCACCAATTCTTTGGTGGGCTCTGCCCACCCAGTCTGCAACCTGCCAGTTCCCAAATGCTAGTGAGCCAGCCAATCAGGGTTGGTTCCCTGACACTCCTGGTGGACAGTAAAGGTTGGGTGGTTGGTCCGCGGTTTCTTGGGGTAGGTGAGCGTGGGGTACGGACCTGCAAGACATAGGCTGTAAATGAAGTAGAACTAATAACAAATAAGGTATGATCTGGTTGAACTAAAGGTTCATGTCACTTTATTGCAAGAATGGCAACAGGCATCTTCCTGGCAGTCCAGGGTATAAGTATGCCCATCTGTCATGGTGAAACTTTCACAAATTCCCTTGGCTCGTGGTTTTCCATTTACCAGGTCTTCCCAGTCCTTGGTGGCATTCATTGCGGGGGTTATTCCATTGGCTGGCTTGAACTGAGAATGCTCAAATTCCCTAGTTGGGTTGTGGGGTTGGTTGTCTCTGGGTGGCCTGCGTTTATGGGAAGGTTCTCTGTTTCCCCTTCTGCGTGGGCCCAAGTTATTTCAGGATCTATGGCTGGACCTGTCCGCTGATTGGTTGAGTTAACAGGAACCTTTAGCGTGGGAAGTGTTGATGTAGGTGAGTTTGATTCATCAAGCTTCAAAAGATTTTCTGAAGTTGAATCCTGCTCTGGTTTGAGCCCAAAAAACTGCAGGCAACCGAGTGGCTGGCCCTGCAGACTGGCAGACTGGCAGCCCGCGGGTTGTTGGGGTTCAAATCCTGTAGTTGAGGCTTTTCAATAAGCATAGTCAATAGGAATTTGTCACTTGTGACATCATCACCTTCTCTCCTGTTGTCCTCCTCCTTTCTGGTCCTCTTTTCCAAGTATTGCTATATGGCTCCTTGTGTTTTAGGTAGGTTGGAGACCGTTTCCCATGTGCTTTCTTTGGGGGGATAACCTACCTATTTGACGTAATACTGGAGGGTCTTGTAGTGGAGGCGGTGTCCATGGATGTACTCTACTTTGTATTCAGTTGAGCGTCCCTCCTGGATGGGTGGAGGGTTGGTCTTGATCTTCTGGTGGGAAAAGGAGGTTCCTTCTTTCTTGAATAGTAGTGATTGGTGGAAGACATTGTGGATTTTCCAAGTAGGCGGCAGCTCTAGTTTGTACATCACTTCTGCTATTTGCTTTATGATCTTGTAAGGGCCACAGCAGCGGTGAGCTATCTTACTATTGGGTACATATAGGGGAATGTTCCGTGAGTTGAGGTAAATTTCATTGCCTATTTCCAGAGGTTTTCCAGGGACTCTTTTCTTGTTGGCAAACACTTTGTAGGTCTTAACAGCGCAGGTCAAGTTCCTTAGACAGGTTTCCTGGGTGGTATGTGATTGTTCAATCCAAGTTTGTCCTGCTGTATTCTGTTCCTTGCTACTAATGCTAGGGTCCCATGATGAATCAAACCCATAGTTGGCCTTGAACAGAGACATCTCAGTGGAGGTGTGGTCTTTACTATTGTATGCAAACTGGGCTATGGGAAGCATGTTGGCCCAATTGTTCTGGTTGGCGTTGGCATAGCATCAGAGGTATTGTTCCAGGATTTGGTTGACCCGTTCAGTTTGTCCATCCGTCTGCGGGTGGTAGGAGGTCAACACGTAATGTTCTATCAAGGTCCTTCATCACTTGGGTCCATTAGTGGGAAGTGAACTGGGATCCTCTATCAGCTATGATTTCTTCTGGAGTGCTGTGTTGTGTCAAGATGAGGTCGTGGAAGTGTCTGGCGGTCACAGCTGCTGTGCAGTGGGTGGTTGTCAGGAGAAAATAGACCATTTTTGTGAAACAGTCAACCATGACCAGGATTGGTCAAAGGATTTCAAAGGGGGGAGCTCTACTATGTAGTCCATTGACACTGACTTCCAGGGGCCAGCAGGGATGTCCAGAGGTCTCAGTAACCCTTCTGGCTTAGAGCAACACATCTTGGTTCTTCCACAGGGTTCACAACCATTGATGTAGGCAGCTACTTCTTTATCTATGCCCGGCCATGCATAGTTCTGCTTGATACTTGAGAGGGATTTGTGTCTACCTGGGTGGCTGGCCATCTCTGAATTGTGGTGGTCAATCAATATGTTTGTTTGGGTTGGGCCTTTGGGTACATAGATCCTGTTGTGGAGCAGCAGGGTAACACCTTTCAGGAAGTACTCTTTTTTGAGTGATGGCAATCCAGGTCCTTTGTCAGGGCTTCAACTAGCTTGGTTGAGTAGGTGTCTTTTTTCTGGGCTTTCATAACATTGGGTTTGCTGGCAGCAATCTTTAAGTACTTCAGTTGTATCCCTAGGCTGGCGGGGTCTAGTAGTGTGTGGGTGTTGCAGTCCTTCATTTCTGTAGAAGAGGGGGTCAGGTCAGCTCTCCTGCTCAAGGCGTCTTGTATCACGTTAACCTTTCCTGGCTTTTAGTCTATGGTCAAGGTGTAGTCAGCTAGTTCCAAGGCCCATCTTGCTTGTTGTTGGTTCAGCTGGCGTGGTTTGAAGAAGTAGACTAAGTTCTTGTGGTCTGTCAGAACTTTTACTGGATGTTAAGCACCACACAAATACCTGCGCCAGTGCTTAAATGTCTTCATTATAGCTAACATCTCCTTTTCATATATTGGGTAGTTCCCTTTGGCTGGTAGCATCTTCTTGGAGTAATATGCTACAGAATGTAGCATACTATCTCCTCCTTCCTGAAGAAAGACCCCACCCACTGCAAAGTTGGATGCATCTGTCTCCAGTATAAAAGATTTAGCTGGTTCAGGCATGGCAAGGACCAAGGCAGACGTGAAGGCTTCCTTCAGGGTCACAAACGCAGAGGTGCACTTGTCAGTCCAGACAAATTGGATCTTGTCAGAGCAGAGACGGGTCAGGGGCAATATAATCTGAGAAATTTTTTTGGATGATATCCCTGCAATAATTTGCCAGGCCCAAAAAGCTTCTCACGTCTTTTCTGCATTTGGGTACTGGCCAGGCTGTTACAGCTTCCAATTTTTCCTGCGCTATGACAAAACTGCCAGTCTTCACCACATATCCCAGGAATTTGACTTCAGACTGAAAGAATTCACATTTCTTCAGCTTGGCGTGTAGGTTGGCCTGCAAGAGTTTCTCCAGTATTAGGTCAAGGTGTTGGAGGTATTCCTCATGTGACTTGCTGTATATGAGGATGTCATCCAGATATGCCACACAGAAATGGTCAAGTTACTTGCCAAGGACAGAGTTGATCATCCTTTGGAAAGTGCTGGGGGCATTACACAAGCCAAATAGCATGAACAAGTACTTGTACAAACAATATCTAGTTTTGAAGGCTGTCTTTTATTTATCTCCTTCTTTGATTCTGATCTGGATGAAAGCGTCTCTCAGGTCAATTTTTTAGTACACCTGAGCTCCTGTCAATACGTCACAAAGGTCTTCAGCGTTGGGGATGGGATAGCGGTTCTTTACAGTGATGTTGTTCAGTTTCTGATAGTTTACGCAGGGACACATCCTGCCATCTTTCTTACCTACAAACAGCATGGGCAACAAGCAAGGGCTTTTTGACACCCAGATGAACCCTTTTTTGTCATGTCCTCCAGGTATGTCTTCAGTACTGCTTGTTTGTGGTGATTGCAGATGTATATGGGACTGTGGTGTGGTTGGGTTCCAGGTAACAGGTCAATGGCGTGGTTGTAGATTGAGTGACTGGGTTGCTGCTTCCTCACTGAAGATGTGGCTCCACTTCTCCAAGGGGGCAGGTATGCTTCCCAGACTGGGTTCAATTAACAGGGTCAGGAGTGTGGGGGTTCCTTACTGGTTGGGCCCAACTGAAATGGCACCACATCAAACAAATTGTCTCCCTTCAAGGCAACTGTTTGATTACAGAAGTTCAGAATAGCGCCATGTCTTTGGGACCAGGAGTCCCCTAGGATCAGGGGGTGGGGAAGTGCCAGGATTGACAATTCATTACCCCAGGGAACCTGGGCCCAAGGGTGGGATTTGAACCCTGAACCTACATTCCTGCGGGCTGCTGGGCCCATGGACCAAGGGCTTGCCCGCCTGCGTTTTTTTGGGATCAAGCCCCTGCAAGCTGAGGCTCCCTGTTAGTCCCAAAGCCAGAATACCTGCACCAGCTCAACCATAGTGGTGCCCAAAGAGGAGCCTCTTGAATTGCCTAATGGAAGCAGAGATGACACCTCTGTGAATTTTGTGAGTTTGAAGTCCTCTCAAGTGACCAATAAAACCCTACTGCCAAAGATAAACCCAGGCTTTGGGCCCAACCCTGTGACCACAGCAAAGAATCAAGAAAATTGAGTCACCAAATTGGACGTTCTGACCAATGAGAGAACACTCAGCCAAGGTGTCATTTTGCCGCTCCCACACCCAGGCCCTCTGGCTGCCTGCCCGCACTTTTCCCAATATTTTGATAAAGCCCTGATGGAAATTTACTAAGTTTTGAGGCAGAATGCTATATATGCCTATAGATTCTGCGCTTGAACCTTATTATCATTTTTAAATAAAGGTTATGTTACTTTGGCTCTTACAGCTATTGCCATATTTTGTATTTGCTGTCTATCTTTCAGTTTGAGATCTCCTGGCCCTCCTGCCCCACTGCCTGCAGTTTTCTGTCCATCTGGTGCACCCTTTAGGCCTGTTCACTTCACTGATTATCCCTTGAAGCCCAAATATAAGGATTATACACCAGAGAAAATCCTTGAACTTGACCCGTTAGCCTGCATCCAATCTTCTATTAGATACAACCGCCAAGACCTGTGGATATTCTCCACCCCAAAACTATTTAGAGGAAAATTCAATTATCTCCCGGCCTACAATATCTATACAGAACTGCCCGTAACACCCAAACCAATGCCAGCCTCTTCACCTGACCTTCCAACTGACTATACCAGCAAGCTTTTTGGAATAGTGTACATCACCCTCACAGAGGTAGTGGACACCATTGTACTGGCCGCCAGCCTGTGGTCTTGGGTGGGGAAGTATGCTTCCTACCTTCTAAAGTTAGCTCCTCTCTTGTGGTGGGCCCTGCCTGCAAAAACCCTGACCCAAGTTACCCCCAGAAACGGCAGGCCAGCCACCCAAGACTGGGTCCCTGACAGGAAGTCCTTTCAGGATGATGGGAAATGCTGGGTAAAAGTTCCGCCCAATTTTCAGGGGCAATTGGTAGCGCACCTGAAACCCAAGTTATGGGAGCTGTTTCCCATGATTACTTTGACACTTTCATTGATGGCCATCAGTCCAAGATCCTTGGCAAGGGTGGCATTGATAAAACTCTCCTCTGCTCTGGTATCAATGAAAGCTCCAATAGTCTGGGATGTTGTGAATGTTTTTGCTTCAACTTGGATAAATTTTTAAGATTGAGTAGAGGTGTTTATTTGCACCAAGAAAACTGAGGAGTTACTCTTCTTGGGGCAAGCCTTGGTGAGGTGCCCAGGTTTGTGACAATAGAAACACAAGCCTTTGCAGTAGTGGCGCTGTAGTTCATTGGGGGACATCCCTGGTCTGCTGGGCGTTGGGGCTTGGTTTGCACGCTGGGTGGAAGAGGGGGTGCCTTATTGGTTGGCGCTCAACCCTCTGTACAAGAGGAGCTCCTTCAGGGCAGGGCAGGCTCTTTGGAAGTACAAGATGGCCAATAGCTTGTCCTTGAGTTGGGTTCTGGCTTTCAATTTCAGGAACTTGTTGGTGTAAGCTTGCAGAGAGCGTGGTCCTTGAGGGATGTCCAGTAAGCTGATTAGGGTGTGGTGGCGGGTATCTTGGTTGTTGCCTGTGGCCATCGATTTGCTCTCAAATTGGGGGTAGCCTAGGCAGAACTCAACATCATTGGCAGTTGCTTTCCTGAACCAGTCCAGGGCATTGCCAGAGAGCATGGAGGCTACCCCCAGGACTTTCTTGGTGTTGTTGGAATATGAGTTTGTGTTGGCTTGAAAGTGGAGGCAGAGGACTGTCATTGCTCTTCTGGCTTCTTCTAGGGTGAGCTTCCCCATTTGGGCATGTCTACTCTGGCCATGGTCTGGTTTACTATGACGTTCTGCACCTGCAAGTTTGGGGTCTGGGTCTTCTCATTGCCAAGCACAGCGTCTTTCTGTTCAGGTCTGGCTCAGTGTCAAGTTGCTGAGGTGATAAGGTTGGTAGCTAACTTATACACATAGTAAGCTGAAATCAACAAAAATAGCATATGAGATGCCCCAAGAGTTAACAACATCTTGGGGCCCAGGTTACCATGTTTGAGGTATATTGCCATAATGTCAGGGATCTAAACAGTGGGGGGTTCCTGAGAGCTTGCAGGCCAACAGCCCGCAGGCCCAGCAGGGAGAGTCCACCACAAGATTGGGGCTAACTTTACAATATAAGATAACAATTTCCCAAGGACTGCCCAAGGTCCGCTTACAGGCACCATAGAATCAATCAGTCTGGTGAGGGTGATATACATCACCCTAATATCTGAGTGGAAGTGGATTCATTAGTGGCAACAGATTCTTGCGGGCAGTTGGGCCGCAGGGTGAGGGGCGGTGTCATTGGAACCAAATATGTGGACAGGAAATTATACTTGTTGCAGAATAGCAGAGGGGGTCAGATAATTTTGGTGCCTTCTCTGTAAAGGACTTCTGTCTCTCTAGTTCTAGCTTCAGGTTCATGGATTAGGATTTCCTCTAGAGTAAACTCCAAATACGCTGGGTTGGGTGGGTACTTGGTGAAATGTACTGGGCCAAAGGGAGCTCCTGGTGAACAGTAAAGGTTGAGCAGTTGGTCCACGGTTTCTTGGGGTAGGTGAGCGTGGGGTGCGGAATTGCAAGACATAGGCTGTAAATGAAGTATAACTAATAACAAATAAGGTATGATCTGGTTGAACTAAAGGTTCATGTCACTTTATTGCAAGAATGGCAATGGGCATCTTCCTGGCAGTCCAGGGTATATGTATGCTCATTTGTCATGATAAAACTTTCACAAATTCCCTTGGCCCAGGTTTTCCCATTTACAGGTCTTCCCAGTCCTTGGTGGCATTCATTGTGGGGGTTATTCCATTGGCTGGCTTGAAATGAGAATGCTCAAATTCCCTAGTTGGGTTGTGGGATTGGTTGTCTCTGAGTGGCCTACTTTATATGGGAAGGTTCTCTGTTTCCTCTTCTGCGTGGGCCCAAGTTATTTCAGGATCTATGGCTGGACCTGTCTGCTGATTGGTCAAGTTAACAGGAACCTTTAGCGTGGGAAGTGTCAATGTAGGTGAGTTTGATTCATCAAGCTTCAAAAGTTTTCCGAAGTCAAATCCTGCTCTGGTTTGAGCCCAAAAAACTGTAGGCGGCTGGGTGGCTGGCCCTGCAGACTGGCGGCCCGCGGGGTGTTGGGGTTCAAATCCCATAGTTGAGGCTTTTCAATAAGCATAGTCAGTAGGGGTTTGTCACTTGTGACATACCCATTGCTGAAAACCTCTTATGTGGTGTTTCTCTTGGCGCCTTTGATTAAACCACACCAGATCTTCAACCTGGAAATGATCACAGGGAAGTACTGTAGGCTTTGAGTTCCACTTGGCAGCACGTTGCTCTTTAACTTGCTCTCCTTTACTTCTTTCTTTGGAAAATAGCTTCTGCATCTTAACTGCATGTTCTTCAACGGCGTCTTCATAGGAATTCTTTTCCACAAACTCCCATTGACCAATCTCAGTACTTGTTGTAGTTTTGCGGCTATACAATACAAAACAGAGAAACCCCAGTAATATCATGGGGCATTGTACAATATTCCATGACACTCATTGCTAAGTGATTCTTTCAATGGGTTGTGGCTCCATCTGCTAATTTTTCCATGATGCGCTTCAGTGTTTTAATGGTTTTTTTGGCTAAGCTATTTGTCTTGGGATGACATGGGGCTGATTTTAACTTAGAAATGCCTCATTTAGCATTCCATAGTCAACGCCGGCCCTACGTAGGGTGGTCCATTATCAGTGAGAGCCTTCTCAGGACAGCCATGTTGCGTTATTATTTCTTCCTGGAGAAACTTAGCAATTGCAGAACTTGTTTTTTTTGGTCAGTGCTCAAACTTCTACCCATTTGGTAAAAGAATCAACAGCCACCACAAAGTATTCTTTTTGACCACTTTCTAATGTAATGTGACCAGTATCCATTAAGACCAACTCAAAAGGATAATGCAACACCACTGACTTGAGCTGCACCTTGGATTTGCGTTGAGAATTTAGAGCAAATATCACATTCTTGTAAAATCTGAAGTATTGTAGCTCTCATCTCTGACCACAAATATTGGGCTTTCACCGCCTGTCATAGCTTCTCATACCAGAGGTGACCTCTTCATTGCATATGGAGATCTCTAACCACTTGTAGCGCTTGCATTTTTCTATGTAAATCATATTCCTCAATAAAGCTTTCCGTGCTTCTTGCGCCTTGGTTTCTCCTTAGGCCAACAGCTCTTGAGATAACAGGTCAGGAATCTGGTTTTCCAACCCTGGATGGTAGATGATATTGTAATCATATCCAGAGAGCTTCTCTGCATACAACTGCATTTGGCCTTGTAAGTCTTTCTTTGTCCAAATTGCTCTCAATGCTGCGTGGTCAGTGATAATAATAAACGGCATTCCTAGGATATATGTCCTAAAATGTTCAACTGCCCATAATATTGCCAATCCTTCACGTTTGGTAGTGGAGTATTTTCTTTAAGTTGTTCCCAACTTCTTAGAACCATACACAATATGATATTGGGACAAATTTGACTCTCCTTCTTGAGTCAAAACAGCAACTGTGGTAAGTTTGACTCCCTGGTGATTGGCTCCCTGGTACTTGACAAAGTGTCAAGTACCAGGGAGTTGAGTGCTGCATATGTGAATCTATTAGTATTTTTGGCTTAACCAATTTTAAGCTAATTTTTACTAGTAATTTAGGGGGTTGAAACCAAAAACCAAGGTTAAATTTACTCAAACTCAGCTCTGTTTAATAATTTGATTAGCTAAAATACCAATTTAAGGGGCAATTTATAAGTAAATTTACTAATAGAAATGAAAAAACCTGTGTTTGGCACTCTAAAACAAAAAGTGACCAGTTTAACACTTTTTAAGCCAAATTTTAATTTTATTAATAAAATACATATGCACTTATATAAAATTTGCTATTAACTATTATATTTTTATTATTAGTGTCCATAGTTATCAATTAGGCTTCCAAGCACCACTATACTGGATTTAGTGGCATAGACATTAATCAAATATACCACTTGTTTTACATTATGTCATTCCTGGGTTTGTGGATTAAGTGGTACCACATAAATTAAGCCCAATTTATTAAGAGATTTATTATGTAATTTATAAAAAACTGAAACTTGACATCTTCTTTGTTTAACTCTATCCACTTGACACCCAATTTGTTTAGGATTTAACTAATAAAAAGGCTTGAGATTAAGGCTAAATTAATGTGTGACACACTATGAGCGCCACTCAACACTTTAACTTGGGGATTAGTACAGAGAGCTTCTTAACGTTTTAATCAACACTATGGTAAATAAGTCACTCCCAGCTCCTCACAGCACATTACTATCACTAATAAACACATTTACACCCATTTACTTTTTTAACTTATGTTGTATTTTTTTTCATTTTTGAGCATATGAAACTGCCTTGCTTTTGGGTTAACTTTTGAACTTGTTTTAAAATTAAGCAAGTTTTATATGTAAAAAACATAGTAAGTTTGATGTTTCTGCTCAACTCTGGCATACTCAACAGTGAGAATTCAGCTTTTTCCAGCTGATCAACAGTGCCAAACTTGACACTTTACTATGTTTTAATTTTTCAACTCACAATAAAAAAATTTCACATAATAATTTTTTATTTCTTTATTTTTTTGCAATTATAATCTACTACTTTTTCTTTGCTCTCCATATAATTTTCATATATTTTTTGATTTTTAATTGTACTTTTACATTGATTTAGCACTAAGATGTTATGCTGAACCTAACATCTTTGATGTTTCATAATAAAACACTTATTTTCTATTTTTAACCTTTATATCTATACTTTGAGTTTTTATTTTGCTTCTATTTACTTTTTTATGTTTTTTTCTTGATAAATAAAACTTTATTTGCATACTTTTCATTTAACTTTTACTTTGCTTTACCTCTGTGTTTCATATCTTTCACACCATTTTTTTTACAAAAATAAACTTTTCTTTTAAAACAAAATCAAACAAGAACAGCCAACAGCCCAAGCGCCAAGCCTCTAAGGGCTCCAAAGAAACTGCCTCCACTCCCAAGCATGCCAATAAGCCTGTAAAGGCAAAGTCTCCCACACCCTCTTCTCCCACTCCTACCCCCTCCACCCTCATCTTTCACATCCTCTTCACCTTCCCCCAAAAATTCCTCACCCAATAAATCTGATGGTGATCTCACTGACTACTCCTTTTATCACTGAGAGGCCAACTCTGAGCCCACCAAGGAGTGCTGTACCAAGAAGTCAAAGGCTGCCAAGGAGCCCACCTCTTCTTCTGGTAAGAAAAAGGAGGCATCCAAGCAGGCCTCAAAGAACCCTTCCCCTCCCCCTCCCCCTCCTGATGGCTCTTCCCCCTCCCTCATCTGATCCCCAAGATGAGCCTGAGGAGTACTCCAAGAAGCTCAAAGCTTCTGGTCATATGGCTTGGTATCCACTGGCCATCTACAATATCTGAAATTTGAAAGGAGAGTTCAAAGTCCCCAAGCACTTCCCCTGCTTTCCCCATCATGTCAGTAAAGAGCAGTGTTGGCTACGTTGCTGATAACTACATTTTTAATTGTAACAATCAAAAGCGCCAAACCAAGAGCAAGCACTTTGTCTGTGAGGATAAGACTTGCAGGGCCCGGCCAAACACTGAGGGCTAGGAGCCAGTAACTGCAGAGAAGGGGGAGCACTCTTGTGAGCCTCCCAATCATCTTATAACCTGGATTTTAAAATGGTACCTGGTCCAGGTGATCCCAACATCCTCTCACCTCCAAGCATCTGATCTGGCTATAAAGGCATTGCAGAATTTAAAACCCAACAATCTCAAGT
Organism: Entomophthora muscae; assembly: GCA_014839935.2. NCBI lineage: Eukaryota > Fungi > Entomophthoromycota > Entomophthoromycetes > Entomophthorales > Entomophthoraceae > Entomophthora > Entomophthora muscae. Next base: position 116,592 of record QTSX02002212.1, read on the forward strand.
TGGTGTCAACTTAAGAGCAGTTGGTTAAGTTCATAAGCAATAAGTATATTGCTGCCAATCCCCCTCCCTCCAAGGCTTCAGATGTCCTCTTGGAGCTTACGCTCACCCACGAGCTCAAGCAGCTTCTAAGTGGGGAGCGCTTCCTCCTCCATGACAATGAGCCTGCCACCAAAGACCGCATAATCTGCTATGCCACCCAGCAGAATCTGCTGGAGTTAAAAAGGGCTTAAACCTGGCTAGTTGATGGTACCTTTGCCACTTGCCCCCAGATGTCCAAGAAGCTCTGGATGATCCATGCCCAGATCAACATCTGGGTGATTCCACTTGTGTTCTTTCTTAATCCTGGGGCCATCAAGGCCATTTACACCCGTGCTTTTACCATCCTCTTCTAAGCACTTTCCCTCCTTCCTGACAACAACAATGCCAAGAAGACCCCCCCACACCTGCACAAACCCTCCTGCGCTGACAAGGACTAGGCCACCCTGGACTTGGAGGAAAAGATAAAGCTCATAGCTCTAGAGCCTCACATGTGAGTTATAACTTTGAGCCTGCTCAATTCAATGCATTTGAGCAGCTGTTTAGCAGAGAGGTGAATAGGGGTACCACTTTCACTTCTGCTAAGCAGTTGCTTGGAATGTGCAGGACCATGTCAAGCTAAGTAGGTTGAGCCAGAGGGACACTTCAGACACCTGCAAATTTGTGCTTGCACAATTTAGTGCCTTGGCTTTTTTAAAGCCAGAGCACACTGTACAGGGGGTCAAGGTTCTCTCAAAGGACCCTTTATATAGTTAAGCACTTGGAGTTCAAGCCTTTCCTTGAGTACTTTGAGCCCCAGTGGATTGGGAAGGTTGTCACGCAGAGGCAAGGCCCGTGCCAAGGCCAGCTGGAATGTGTACTGGGCAGCAGTGAATGGTGAGCTCAAGACCACCTCAGCGCTAGAGGCTTATCACAAACACCTTAAGGCCAACTTTGTTCTCCACCCAAAATTCAATAAGTTTTTCTCCCTACTGCAGCACAAGCAGGAGAAAACCATCTCTAAGCTGCGTGACTTGGCAAACCGCGTCCCCCCACCAAGCTCACAACCCATTACACCCTATTCACCAAGGCCATTCAAAATGTGGCCAAGAATAAATACAAGGCCTCAGAGATCAAGCAGCAGCTTGAGCTAATTTCAACTGCCCTCCTGGAAGAGGCTAAAATAAAGAAGGGGAAGAAGGGTGAAGAATAAATTTGCTTGTTTGCTTATATGATTTTTACTTTAAACTTTTTTGCTTTAATTTTTACTTTTAGTTTTGATCAATTAGTTTTTGGTTTTAATTTTTCTATTTTTTTGATTAATTAGATAGCACTGATTATTTTATGTATACATGGTAAGTTTGAGATGAATAGTTATAGCTAAAAGTGAATGAAATATCATAATTTTTGTTAGGTCCTAATAAAATAAAAGATATTCACATTTATATTTATATGAACTATATCAAATAAACACTAATATTTCTTCATATTTTGCAAAACTTTTATTAGTGTGTTTGTGTTTATTTTTGTCTCATTGGAATTTTAATTTTTATGGTAATTGAAAAAAATTTTATAATAAAGAGTGTAAATTACATAGTAAAATGAGAAATAGTTGCTTATTTCTCCTTATTCTCATTAGTTAAGGTACACTTTTATTGCATTTTTGAGCTCTCTGGGATCCCTTAAGTAAACCATAGCTGTATAGCTAAATTTTTTATTTAAATTTTTTTTTTCAGTACATCAAGTCTGTTAATTAAAAAAGTGTCAATTTCCAGTTGCTGATCAGGGAAAAAGCTGAATTCTCACTTTACTATAGTGTCAAGCACAGGGAGTCAAACTTACCGCAGTTGCTGTCCAAGCCACAACTTCTTTGTAGGTCTGGGCCCTCAGTGGCACTGGTCTGGCAGGTCTTGGTTACACTGGCTCTGGAGAACAGAAGTGGCAATGCTTTGTTTTACCGCTGTTGTTCACCATGTCACCTGAGCTGGCCAATTGCAATACTCTGGACTAAAGACCAGCAACAGCTGGTATTTGCTGGCAGGGCTAGTAGTAGGTTTTTTCCCAACCTTCTTTAGGCAGGCCACATCTCCTAAATAGGTATGGGCCTCCAGTGGCACCAGTTTGGCAGCAATCTGGCAACCATTCAGGGAATCCTCATTACTAGCCGGCGGGTCGCGGGATAACTTAACAATTCAAGTCTGTGACTTAACAGGTTGGCAGGTCCTAGGCTGTCCTGGGGGCCCAATCCTCCTTCAGAGGACTGGGGTTCAACTTTTATTTTTTCAATAAAAGTATTAAAATATCACTCATGACACACTTGTTTCAGGACCCAAGCTGGAAATTCCCAGAAAAGTTCCACCCGCTTGGACCCTCAAGTCATACAGGCCAATAGCAACCAATTAGAAATAGAAGAAAAACATCTACAGAGCACTTTGTCCCCATCTAAGACAAGCATGAGGTTAGTTACAAGGTCTGGGTAATGAATACCATCAAGAGTAAATTACAGCTGGAAAAAGTGGGCCCTGCCATCATCCTAAAGATAAAAAAAACAACTTACCTTGTGCAAGGGCTCAGAAAACGCAAAAAGACAAGGTCCTACACCACAATTGGTTACGGCCCTATAAGGCCCAACAGAACCAACATGACGCTACACAACCCCAAACCAAGCAACAATTAGTCTTTTATGGCGCCCAGGATCTCAACAGCATCCCTGATGACCTCCCTCCAGACGAGGCCAACCTTCAGCCAGGAGTGTTGAAACACCAGGGTTGACCTGTCAGCAAGGTTCCAAGTAAGCAGGTTTGTGACCTACAATCTAATTATCCAGTCACCCAAAGCCAGGTTAGGAAGTCAACTCAAATTACCAAATCCATCAACATGAACAGATGATGATCCCTTATGGTGGATACCTCATTTTGGGGCTTGACTCATTATCAGGATCAAGCCACCCCCTTCACCATCCAACCAAGTGATCAACACAATCATGCTCCTGTTATTCATTGATTCACAATAACTATATAATCACTATCTCTCAATAAAGAATACTATCTAGTTTATAAACATTTTCCCCCTTGTAACTCTGCTAAAACAGCACAGTTACAACATTGGTAGCACTGGTACGTTCTCCATCCTACCTTATCTTGTAAAATTCTTCCTGTTGCCTGTACTTGCTGTGTTCAAAAAATCCTTGATAGAATCATGTCTGGCCTCCTGCTAGACTGGACACCATACATGCCTGGTACCAAAATAACTGATAGCTTTTTTCTTTTCCAGTATAAGGTAATCCTGCTCCCCGCCTTCAACACACTATTGGCACAAGGGTTCTTCCAAACACCTGCTGGCACTTTACAAGCAACTGATAAAAACGCCATGCCAGCCTATGTAGCCCAGAGACTTTGTAGCAATGCCCTGGAACCCTTTGCAGGAGCCAACAACAACAACACCACAACATGGATTCAATCTGCTCAGAGCAAGCTAGCACAAATGAAATGCCTGCAACGTTTCTGGATTGCAGAGATCTCCACTCAATTGACACACAACACTGGTACCTGGTGCAACAAATGGCATGAGGACCACACCAAAAAGGATTGGTATACCTTAAAGCAGGACTTCCTGGCAATTTTTGTGCTGAAGGACACTGCACTCATGATTATACGCCAAGTAAAGAACCTAACCCAAACAGGCACAGTGAAGGAGCTCACCTGTGCTTACTGTAAGGTCTTGCCCATAATGGACAAGGTTGTAAACTAAAGCGTGCAAAGCATTGGGATTCAAATTTAAAAGATATAAGAATTTAGGTACTGTCTGTAAGATGATCTTACAGAAACCGCTAAAAACCTATATTGCGTCACAAATGGAGTGATAGAGTGTAAAAACCCTAAGCAAAGAAGATAGAATAAAGTGTTCAATAGTGAACAATTTTTAACTAAAGGAATATCAATATTAGGATATTCTCTATCTGCAAATTGATATATATATCTATTGAAAGATTCCTTAAAGGAAAAAACAGATACAACAAGCCTAAGGCTTGTTGTTTTACAAGCTCCATTTGGATTTAAGGATAAAGCCATCCTAAAAAAGATGAATTTAAAAAAAATTCTAAAATTTACAGATTTGAAGTTAAAATTGTAAAAGTTGAAGGGGAAGAAATCACTTAGAATTTTGGCTTAAAGCCTACTCTTCAAAAGCTCTTTATTTATAGAAGAGAAAGCGTTTTCTGTTTGAGTATGATAAACAGGAGGAAGCAGCCAAGAGGAGGAGCAACCGGAGAAGTTGTAGACAATCAGGTACAGAAAAGGAGAAAACAAAAGAGCAGTTCAAGTTTGATAGGCAGAATGAGGCTGGGGAGAGCAGCAATGACATGAAAAGGAGTTTTGAGAGGGTAAGCAAAAAATTAGAATTCATCTAACTTAAAGTAGAGAATATAAGCTAATTGAATAGCTGGGAAGACAGTAGATGACAACTACATCAATTCAAACGCAAATCAAAGAGAAAAAACAAGGTAATTAACTTAATATTTTATATATTAACTTTCAATTCAAAACTTCAATATTTAAAAAAACACTTATGAATCAATCAAAAACACACAGATAAATAAATTAAAAGAGCCTTCCCTTTGGGGCAGGGCATGACACTTACAAGGAGCTCTGACTAGTGCCCCCTCAGATATAGCCTTTGACACCCCAGCTACTCATCTCATGTACTACAACACACTTAATTCACATGTGATGAGCCATGTCAATCTGGACTGGGTGACCAACTTGCAGAGCCTGTATTGTGAGGCAGAGAAAGCAGGAAAAATGTCCAATGCTATTCAAAGGCACAGACTGGGAAAAAAAAGAGACCCAAAAACTCTCACCCAGCTGGACATTCCAACTGTCCGTCTCCTTGGAACAACAGCAGCAGCAAATCAAACCACAAACCCGTAGGCTCGAATGGACACAGGAAAAAGAACAACGGGCAGTCAAGCTGTACTCACTTTTGCGTCACAGCCACCCAAGACAACCATGACAAGGGAAAAGCCCGGGGAAAGCACTAAGCAAGCCAAGCTCTCCCTTCACAAGTCTCAACTTGCCAAACAATGAGTACCAACCCAAGAACATGGAACAATTCCCAATGATCCAAGTGCCCTCAGAAGACCCATTACTTTACACCATTGCCAGACATCCCAATAAACTGATATACTACCCTTTCTGCTTTTGCAGTTACACTGGTTCAACACTCCTGGACTCAGGCACAGACTGAACCCTTGTCAACAGCTGTTTTTTTAGATAAGTACAAGCTAGTCACTAATCCTTTTTGGATTATAATATTTTTATCCAATGAACATCACATTGCAGTGAAACAGGAAACTGCCCCCTTCTCTGTGATGCATGAAAATCTGCACTCCACCATCCAGGGTCCTTTAATTGACTTTCCCAAATTTGACATTGTACTGGGACTGAACTGGTTGTGAAAGAAAATCCCCATGTAGACTGGGAAACCTCAGTATTGATCATCAAACACAAAAGTGTCATCCACCAGATCTACTCTGACTTAGTGGACCAGCTCCTGTGCGGCCACATCTTTGTGCGCATTACCAAAACCCTGGATGGAAAGGAGAACCTCAAGGCAAGTGACTGGGACTCCTGCTAACATGAGATCATACACTTCAAGGACCACCAGGATACCACTACTCCTCAGGATTGTGAAATTGTAGCCCATCGTCCAGAGATCTTTTAAGAGGCTCTGCCAGGGTTGCCACCAGATAAACACATACAGCACTCCATCCAGCTTAAGGGAGCCGTACCTAAGGTGCAACCCATCTACAGAATCACCCCAAACAAGGACAACACAATATGCGCTTACCTCAAAGAGGTGTTGGAAAAAGGTCTTATCTGCCCCTCACAGTCTCTCTTTGGAACTACTGTATTCTTTGTGGCAAAGAAAGATGGTAGCCTTTGACTAGTTACAGATTACTGAGCCCTAAACAAGGTTACAATCAATAATAGTTACCTGCTCCCGCTCATAGAAAACCTCTTCAATTCTTTAGGCAGTGCAACAGTCTTTTCCAAGATTGACCTAACTGCAGACTATAACCAAATCTGTATCAAGGAGGAAGATATACCCAAAAAGGCCTTCAACACTATGTATGGTTCATACAAGTGTGTGGTACTCAACTTTGGAATGACAAATTCCCCGTCAACCTTTTTGACCTTCATGAACAAGGTGTTTGCCCCCACATTGTCAATAACACCTTGGTATACCTGGAAAACATTGTTGTCTATAGCCCCTTGGTAGAACAACACTATAAGGACTTGGAGGCAGTCTTTGCTACTCTGGTACAAGATAAACTGTTAGCCAAGCCCTCCAAATGCCAATTCTTCTGCAAACAGTTGCCTTTCCTGGGACACATAGTTTCAAAGGATGACATCAAGACTGACAGCCAAAAAATCCAGGCCATCTGCAAAATGCCACCTCCAAAGGACAAGTCAGAACTCTGCACATTCCTGGGAATGGTTTCCTACGTACATCAATTTATCCCCAACTGTGGCATCCTGACTGCACCTCTATCCTCCATAACTGGAGCCAAATCTAAGTTTGCATGGACCCCCCAATGTGACCTTTGCTTCAGACATCTTAAGGAGAAGCTCACCACCACGCCCATCCTACAATACCCCAAATGTGATGGGGAATATCAAATAGAGACAGACGCCTTGAACATCTATTGGGGGAGTACTACAAATCAAGAACAATGATGATGACTTCCTGCCTGTAGCCTACAAGCTGCATAAACTGACAGATGGTGAGTGCCAATATCCTATATATAACAACAAGTTATTGACAATAGTGCACTGCCTTGTCAAATGGTGCTGCTATTTGGAACAACAGGAAGAATTCACTGCATTAACCAACCACAAATTTCTCATATACTTTAAATGCAGGCAAACCTCTCCTGCCAACAAGCACATTGGATGGAACTTCTAGAAAGATTCAATATAATCATCCAGTACAAACCTGGACCTGAAATTGCCATGACAGATGCACTCTTGCACCAACATGTTAGAGCCACAAGGGGCAAAAATGGGCTCAATCCATACTGGTCCTTCATGGTACTTTGAACAAAGGGCAAATGCTTCCCCCTGGCACCACTGACATCATAAAAGAAAAGGTCATCAAAAATGAAAACCTCTTTGCAGACGTGTGAGGGACCCTAAATTACAAAATGACTGATGGAACCACCATTCCTTATATCCCTACACACCAACAAGTTGACACCATTCTACGCTACCACAGGGACCTAGGACATACCAAGAGCTGCAACCTTTACAAATTTCTCAAACATAAAGCATGGTGAACAACCCTATATCAGGACGTTCAAGAAGTTCTTGACCAGTGTGAAGTATGTGAAATTTTTTCAAAAAGCAACACCCCACCTAAGTCTGTATTGCCTATTTGTTCACAACTACCCTTCAAAGTATGGACCCTTGAAATTGTGGGACTCATGCCAGGGAAACACAACAACAAAAAGTACATCATCACTGCTTTCAACTTTGTCACTTGCTGCCCAGTGGCGCAGACAGTGCAAACTCACACAGGCAATGACGTCTGACAATCATAGGCAAGGAAATCATCAGCAAGTTTGGAAAGCCAGAACTCCTGATAACAGTTGGAGGCAAGGAACTGACCTCCAAAAGTACCTACATATACCTCACCAAGAATGGGGTCCAGAACACAGTGACAACACCTTACCATCCTCAGTCCAATGGACGTGTAGAGCAGCTGAATGGCAGCCTAGTAAAGGCCCTGGTCAAGCTCACTGCTGGGAGACCTTAGGACTGGTACAAGCAGCTACCAACTGCACTACTTGTATGGCAGACCTGCGTGAACAGATCCACTGGGAAAAGCACCTTCAAGCTTGTTTATGGCACACAGCTCAATATCATTCAAGTGCTCTCAGGACCCAAGCTGTAAATGCCCAGAAATGTTCCACCCCGCTTGGACCCTCAAATCATACAGGCCAATAGCAACCAATGAGAAAGAGAAGAAAAATGCCTACAGAATACCTTTGTCCCTTCCAAGGCAGGCATGAGGCTGGTGACAAGGTCTGGGTAATGAATACCAACAAGGGTAAATTACAGCCAGAAAAAGTGGGCCCTGCCATTATCCTAAAGGTAAACAAAAACAACAATTACCTTGTGCAAGGATTTGGAAAACACAAACAAGACATAATCCTCCATCATGATTGCCTCAGACCCTGTAAAGCAAGACAAAAACAACAGGAGACTTCCTACCCGCCACCAAACAGCAGTTAGTCCATTATGGCTCCTGGTCTCCCAACAACCACCCTGACAACCTGTCCCCAGAGGAGACCAATCTTCAGCCAAGGGGGGTCAAAACATCAGGCTCAACCTGCCAGCAAGGCTCTGAGTAAGCAGGTTTGTGACCCGCAATCCAACTATCCAGCCACTTGAAGACAAACTAGAAAGTTGACTCCTATTTCAAATCCAAAAACATAAACAGATGGTTATTCCTCACAATGGATACCTTAATTTGGCGCTTGACTCATTGCCAGGATCAAGCCACCCCCTTCATCATCCAACTGAGTGATCAGCATAATCATGTTCCTCTTATAATGATTCATTGTGACTATATAATTCCTATCTCCAAATAAAGATAGTTATCTAGTTTTCAAATATTTCCCCCCTTGTAATTCTGCTAAAACAGCACAGTTATACCACAAACACTGATTATGATCTAGCTAAAGGGGTTGTTCATCAAATTGATACTGGTGATGCTCCTCCCTTCCAAGCCAAACCTTACTGCCATAATTTAGTAGAAGATGCTCAGATCTTAGGAGATCAAATAACTATTGGACACTGGGTTATTTGCTCCATCACAAAGTTCATGGGCCTCCCCTTTGCTCATAAAGAAGAAGAAGGATAGAAGTCACTATATTGTGATGGACTATCAACGGTTAAATTCATTAACCAAGAAGGATTTTGCAGTGGTTGCCACCATTCACCATGTTTTGATTTTGCCTTTTTTGGGTTATTTTGAGGACAAATCCCTCTCTTTTGCTTTTGCCTTTTGAAATGAGGCTGGCTCCAAATTGGGAAATTCAATTGTTCAGTTTTCTGATTCTGTGCAACTCACTTGCCCCACTCATGCTTGTGGCAAGTGATTCTACTGCCCATGTACCGTTTTGTGGTAAAGCTACACAGTATATAATCCCAATATTTATACCCAATAAAATTAAAGTTCTGTTCACATTTTTGTCTTTGTGTCTCCACGTACTTTGGTGCCTCTCTAGCCACGTCTAGTGGATATTATTCATTCAGGGCCACAAGGTAATTAAATAGCCTTCCCTGCCATTCTAACCAAGACTTAGTATGAATCATTCCTAAGGTTAGGATTCCCTGTTGTGTGTCTGTGCTGCGCCTGAGAACACAACAGAAGTATTTATAAAGATTTGAGAGGCTGGCCTTAAACTGAAGTCATCTAAGTGTGCTTTCTTCAAGATATGCCTTGAATTATTGGGCCATGAAGAGACCCAGAAGGGGATTTTTCCAATGACCAAAAAAAGAAAACATTGATAAAATGCTTCCACCCACCAACCTGCAAGAAGTACAAGTCTTTCTGGGCATGATGGGTTACTACAGACAGTTTATCCCTGACTTTGCCAATACTAGTGAACTTCTAGTCCAGCTGTTACGCAATGTCCCTTTTGAATGGACCACCAGTCAGCAGCAAGCCTTTGAAAACCTTAAGCAAAAACTCAAAGAAGCGCCAATCCTAGTGTATCCTGACTATGATAAGGAGTTCATCCTATACACTGATGCTAGCAATCTTGCTATTGGGGCTATTCTGGCCCAACTAGATAACAAGGGTGTAGACCATCCTGTGGCTTACACTTCCTGCGTGCTAAACAAGCATGAGAAGAATTATAGTGTTACAGAGAAGGAGTGTCTTGCTGTGTTTCATGCAGTCAATCAGTTCCGCCACTACGTGTATGGTACCCATTTCACAGTTTTCACTGACCACGCTTTGCTTAAATGGTTATAACAACTTAAGGAGCCAGAAGGGCACCTAGCTAGATGGACCCTACGTCTGCAAGGTTACAGCTTCACTGTGCTCAATTACCCTGAGATTCAGCATCAGAACGCTGATGGGCTATCCAGAATGCCCATTCTTGCTTTACATCCTGCGGAAGCTGACCAGGTCTACAAACTAACTGGATACCCTTCTTCTTGGAAAAGAAAGACAGAAGAGGTCCAACTGGCCTTTTCCAAGCTATCTGAAGATACCCTCACATACAACAATCAGCTCTTCAAGAAAGTACGAGATCAATATCTGCCTTTTGTACAACCCAGTCTTTGCCTCTCATTGGTGTCACAAGCTCATAAAGAGACTGGGCATGGAGGCATTGCCAAGACTTTTGACTGGCTTCAGAAGAATTACTTCTGGGAAAACCTTTGCCTGCTGATCCCAGTTGTCATAGCTAGTTGCCACAACTGCCAGCTTCAGAGGCCTTGAGCTGTTGCCCACAAATTCAAATTAGTTTCCCCTCAACATACTTTTCATACTGTCAGCATTGACGTGGTAGGCCCTCTTCCCCACTCACATTCTGTGTGTTGCTTTATACTGATTGCTGTTGATCACTTCAGCAAGTGGGTAGAGGCTTGCCCTACAAAGGACATCATGGCTAAAACAACTGCTGCCTTCCTGTTACAAGATGTTTTCTACCACCATGGCTGTCCTCAAGTGTTGCTCTCAGATAATGGGACTAACTTCAACGCCAAGCTAGTAACCTCTGTTGTCAAAGCTTTGGGGTTTCACCAGTCTTTCTCTGCCCCCTACAACCCTTCTACCAATGGGGCAGCCAAGCGTGCAAATTCAACACTGGTCTCCATCATGAGGAAGCTCACCTACTCTGATGCTGCCAACTGGGACCTATACTTACCTGCGGCTCTCTTCACATATTGCCTTAGAAAACATTGTGTCACTGGGTGCTCCCCTTTTGCTATGCTGTATGGGCAAGAGGCTACTACCCCATTGCTCTTGGGGCCCCCCTGCTTTCCTCTGATAAGGCCATGCATCCTGACAACCATATCAAGGATCTAGTCAACCGCATAATTGATATACAGGTCACTGCCTACACTTCTTCATACAAAACCAAGATGCTTGAGCTTTATCCTTATAATACTGGACGCTCCCCATTGCCTGAATTTGATGTTGGTTACCATTTTCTTTACTACCATACAAAGTGGGTGGGCGCACGCATAAATTGGACACTCTATGGATTGGCCCTTTGGAAGTGATCTTTAAGCAAGGGTCTGAGTACACTGTCAAGCTCCTCTCCAGTGATTGTCCCTTTGCTTGAGTGCATGCCAAGTTCCTCTGCAAATACCACCCCCCTAAGGCCAATCTAGGGGAGGGCAATATTGTGAATACCACTATTTGCCATGTTTTTATTTTGCCTTCAGTGGGCCATTTTGAAGATGAATCTCTTGCTTTTGCTTTCACCTCTTGAAATGAGTTGACAACTGAATCAGGAAATACAATTGTTTGGTTTCTTGACTCTGCGCATCTCACTTGCCCCACTCATGCTTGTGGCAAGTGATCCTACTGTCCTGATAGTGTTTTGTGGTATCAATAACCACCATATATTCCTTTTCTTAATTCACCAATAAAATTAAGTTCTATTCACATTTTTGTCTTTGTATCTTCAGTACTTCTGCGCCTATCTCTAGTCACAACTAGTAGAGATTATTCTTCCAGGGCCGCAAGGTAATCACATAGCCTTCCTTGTCATCTAACCAAGACTTAGTACAAATCCAATCCTAAGGTTAGGTTTTACTGTTGTGTGTCTGTGCTGCGCCTCAGAACATGACACTCTTAGTTCTTGAATGGCATCCCATAGTCTCTGTTCTCTATCCACTAACTCATCAGATAGAGGAGAAGGCAGGGCATCTGGTTTGGAGGTAGATAGCTCATTTACTTGAGTCTGGAGTTTGGCAATGGTAGAAGCAGTAGCAGCCCTTTCTTGATCAAATTCCTTACCAAGTTCACAGAGGCCTTTTGCAGCATGGCCTGCTACTTGCTGCAATTGGTTGAAGGAGTAAGCACTGAACTTGTTGAGTTGCTGCATAAGTTGTTCAAAATTGATGATATAGGCGTTTTGATTAGAATCTAATTGGGCGTGCCAGGGCTGTTCCAAATGATGAAACTCATGTAGGCGCTCTCTGACATACTTGGGGATAGATTGGCGCATTTTTTGATGGAATTTACCAAGCAGGATTGGGTGTCAGGAATATTCCTGACATTACCTTGGTTCAGGACAATAGTTTGTTTACAATCAGACTCAATAAACAAAATAAAAAATTGCAGCAGTTCCCCCTTATTGGGGAAACTGCTGCAGAAGGCTGAGCCAAGAAAACAGGGATTAAAAATATATTTTTTTAATTTGGACGGGTTTTATACCCCGCCCGCTGGCCGCACGGCCAGCTGCCAGCTGCCAGCTGTCTGCAGGCTGCACGCCAAGCCTGGCGGCTTGCCTGCGCGCACCTGCTGCCAGCCAGTCCCCTGGCCAGCACACCAAATGGGGAAATCGCCAAATGGGGAACCCTAAAAAGGCAATTTCCCTAAACCTAAATGGAGGCGGAACTGCTGCCCAAATTTGGAATCTACCAAATTTGGGAGGGCTGACAAGCTGCTCAACCCACCCGTTCCTGCATTAACTGCAGAATTCAAAATTGGATGTATGAAAGCATCCAATGATACACCAAGCCAATGCAAGCCCAGAAGTAACAATTCATTGCCTGCACACCACTTCTAATTCCTCTCCCAAAAGGGAATTCCAGACAACACTAAGTGTTTGGGGTTCCTTGTCCAGTGTTTTACTCTATTCATGCCCCCACAAGGATGATAGTATATAATAAAGCCAATTAACTTGATAGTTTGTGCTATCATTGAGTGAAATTACCCCTCAATAGTATCACATAAATCAATCAGAACTTTACCCTACAAGAAAGTTAAAGACACTAAGCTTTGTCTGCCCTTTCCCAGGTGGCAAAAATTGCGCAATTGATGCTATTTTGTGTTCCTTCAAATCATGATAGTTGCAAAGATTTGGCTGGGTTTGTGTTCAACTTTGGAAATTCCTTGCCTTCTGCAAATGGGTCTGGTTCAATATCCACCCATACCGGATTATTGTACCTGTCTGTGGTTGATCCTGGTATGACCTCATCCCAATGTGACCCCTTCAGCCACTCTGTCTTCCTAATGAGTGATCACCGTCCCTTGCCTACTATTTAAAGTAGAATTATTTTTCTTAATAAAACCAAGTTTATCCACATTTGCATTGGCGTTTATAATCTTCAAGCTTTTCCTGTCCTTTCTGCCAAAAGGACTTTTACATCTTGTTTTCCAGGAAATTAAGCTTTGAACCTCAAATCTTTTGTTATAAAGATTTCCCGTTGTGTCCTCCAGGAATGTTGTCCCCTGGAGCCAAACACAACAAAATGGTGCTCACTACAGGGGCTGCAAGCCCCTTGGTTAACCTGTTCCTGTGTGCATTCTCTGGTCCTTCTCCCTTTGTTTCTGAAGTACCTGATCAACCCAAAGTTTTTAGTCCCCCTTTAGAAGAAGACATCACCAATGCCCCCTCAAAACCTATGGTATTGGTTCTGTCTCCTGGGCCTGCGTGGGCCCCCCTTCCTGCTTTCTCTCTCAATTACAAGCAAGCTTGTGCTGCTGCCCGCTCCCTTCTTCATTCTGGCACATAACCCATGCACTCTATCCCTGGCCTCCATCCTGGGTACGTTTCTGAAGACCTGTACTCCTTCCTTTTGGACTTTGATCTCCCCCCTGTGTTGATGGAATCCATGGATACTATTGGTGTGTTAGCTAACCGGTTCATCAAGCCTGCCCTAGTTCACCACCAACTTGCCTTAGGATCCCAGAATCAAATATTAGATGCTGTAGCTACCACTGTATCAAATAACCATGCTCAAAATATGGCCTACCAAGAATGTACACATAGTCTCTTTGCTTGTATTTCTGACAACCAGCTCAACTCATTGGCGTCACAGAAGTACCCAACCGCCTCCTTGAACTCCCTTTGTTCCTCACTTGCTGGATACATAAAGGATTGACTATGAAAATTGGATGAACATCAGGCAGCGTGACGTGAGAAAATTGAGGCCTTTCTGCTGAACCATTGCCAGGATTTTGAGACTCTGGTTAGTGAGCTTATTCATTTCAGAGAGCATGTCAACTTGCAACTCAAATTGATAGGAGCTCATGTCAATACTTGGGGCTGCCACCTACAGCACCAGTACAGACTGGATAAGGCTGCACTAGGCAACACTCTATACCAGGTGGAAAATTATGTGGATGACAGGATAGTGTCTATTGAGGTGACCCCTCCTGCTCCTCCTGTTGAGACCCCATCTGATTTTGAAACCAAGGTATGGGAGGCAATTGCCAAACTCAAGGCTACCACTCAATGTCAAGCTTCTGTGCAGAACCCCCCTCCAGTTGATCCAATGCTTGACCCTTGTATTGTCCCCCTCACTGATAAGGTGGCTACCTTATGAAGTGAAATCAAGTACTTAAGACAGAGCCTTTCCAACTCTGAGGATTCATCATCTGAATCTGAAGAGGAAGTTGATGTCCTTAATACTCCCGCTCATGATAATCATGGTTGTTGCCCTGGTCTGGAAGGTCAACCCTGGGTCAACTGTGTGCATGCACTATATCAACTTGCCAAAGTGACAAATGATGTAGCTGATAGACAGGACGCATTGGAAAGATAGGTCCAAAGTCTCACCTGCTTTACCAAGACCCTAAATGGACAAGTTGCCCCATTGGTCACTCAGGCCACTTCTCTGGCTACTTGTGTCAATGGGATTGCTGGCACCTTGGCCGTACAACAAATCAAGATTGACAAGTTTGGGACTGCTGCCGCCACTGCCAGAGATATTAATGGACAGAACAGCTCTACCTTGGACACTCTAGAGGAAAGCCTTTGACTCCTCTGGGCTAGACAACCTGCTGCTGAGTCCAAGTTTGAAAGTAACCCGCATATTAACGTCCTCAACCCTGGTGAAAACAGTCAGTCCTTGTCCTTGTCCATTGACCCAAACTACAAACCAACCTTCAAACAGATATTTGATCCAAAAACCTCTATCATTGCTGCCTTTCTAACCATTTACAAAACTGCAATGCAAAGGGCTACCAATGAGCTCAAGAAAGAACACATCCTCACCTGTCTCCATCCCACTTGCCAAGAAGTTGTGGTCCCCAAGCTCCCCTCCATTGTCACTTGGGAAGACATGAAGCGCCTCCTTATTGAGGAGTTTGGAGGAGATCTCAGCTTGGAGGTCAAGAAGGATGCATTTATGCACATTACCTTTAAGCCCAAGGAAACCCTGGCTGAGTTTGCGGATTTTTTCTACATTGAAGGCCAACAGTTAATCACCAGTCACCAGTTAACTCCCCAGGAAGCCTACATAGCTTGCTCAAATGCGTTGAAGGTGAACCAGCTTTTATGCCTACACTTTAAGGCACACAAGGCTTCACTCACTTCCATGAAGAGTATTAAGACTCTCTTACAAGACATGCATTTGACCCATGGAGGAACGGTGGTACGCAAAAATAAGGCCAGCAATGCTGGAACTACCTCTTGTACACCGCGCATAATGACCCTGGGTGCTGGTGGACAGGCTAAGAGGCAAGTTTGTCATAACTGTGGACAAATTGGGCACCACTCCCGCACTTGCACTAATCCCCAAGTGGAAGGTTGTGACCCCAAGGAACAGGCAGGAAAAGAGAGGTCAGCTTAGAGGCAGAGACGCTCTCTGCTGACTTATCTCCCTTGTCTCCACCTGATCCTCTGTCTGATGAGGAAGCCCTGTCTTCCTCTGGCCCAACTATCATTCATCTGTTTCACAATCTCTCCAGTGATTCAGAGCCTGAAGATTCTGATAATGAAGATTCTGATAGTTATGGCTATTCCATCTTTGCTGTTCCGGAAACTATTTCTGTCCCATACAAGCTTTGCTCTGGAAAGACTACCACCACTTCCTGTGTACCTGCAAGTGAAGCTAAGTCTATGGTGGCTTGCCCTTACCTAGCTCAAGCCCATCAACCTCCTGTCTTGATTGATTCCTCCAAAGAAGCTTCCAAACTAGCTGATGCTCTCTTTCAAAATGTGACTGTATCTCTCCTGCTACAGACTGTATATTAGGAGATTCCTGTGTTACAGTGCATGCTAGCTAAATGGTAAAAGGAGCTAGAAGCTGCGCAAGATGTGTTAGCAGTCTTGCCCCCCTTTGGGAAAGATACAACCCATGTGGAAGTATCAATCCAAAAGGTTAAAATCAAAGCCATCTTGGACATGGGTTCACCAGTCAATGTGGTATCTTCCAAACTAATGAAGAAACTTAAGTTGGCCCCTGACCTCAACTACACGCAGTTGTATGGCACAGCTGGTATGGCACAGACACAGGCCATTGGTGCCTATTCCTCTCTACCCATGAGGTTTGGGAAACTCCTTATTGCTTCCCCCGCTGTAGTCCTTGAGAATGAAAGCTATGACCTCTTGGTAGGTACACAATTCCTCCAAGAGTATAATGGGATTGTAAACTTACAATATGGATACCTTTTTCTCTTGGGATATGAGACTCCTTTGATTTTTCAGGAACCTCCGTGCCTTCCAGGGAAATGTCTTAAAACTTGTGCGCTTGAGTACCCTACAGGTATCTTCTCTCTCAAGTATAGGACCCACTCTTCCAACATGTGTACCCCTCCTCCTTTTTTCCCTGCAGAAGAAGGGGTACCTCTGCTAGCACCTGTGGCTATTCCTATCCCCCCAGGCTCTCAAGTGGTGATTGATTCCCAGATTTCTTATGAGCTACCTAAAAAGTCATTCTTGGAACTTTACTCACCTGAATCCTTAAGTTGTACAGAGCCCTGCCTGTGTCCTGAGATTTTAGATCAAACCCACAAAGAGCCCGTACAATTACTGCTTGCCAACCTGACGGCCCTACCCATGCAGGTGACCTAAGGCCAGGTTGTGGGACATGGTTGTATACTGGGAGCAGAACAAGTGACCTCCCTATACCCCTTCAGAATGTTCACTGATTTTAATCTACCTGAGGACAATCCTCAAGTTCTCTTGTTGTTCATTGCTGCTGATTTCCCCCAACTGTCTCCTGTTCAACAAAAAGATGTGTTGGACCTACTCAATCAGTTCAACGACATCTTTTCCTCTGGTCCTACAGACTATGGCCTAGCTAAAGGGGTCATCCATCAGATTGATACTGGGGATGTTCCCCCTTTTCATGCCAACCATACCATTGAAGTAGGGTGGAAGATGCTCAGGTGCCTAAAGAGCTCAAACAACTTCTGGACGCCAGATTATTAGCTCCTTCCCAAAGTCCTTGGGCTTCCTTGTTACTGATTCTCAAGAAGAAAGATGGCAGACATTTCATTGTAATGGACTACCGCTGCTTGAACTCTCTCACTAAGAAAGACTCATACCCTTTGCCTAGAATTGATGATGCTCTTAGACGGCTGGGTGGTTCCAAGTTTTTCTCAGCCATGGATCTAGCCTCTGGATACTAGAAAGTTGACTTATCTCCTGAAGATAGAGAGAAGGCTGTGCTTATCACTTCAAAAGGCCTTTTTGAACCCACTCAAATGCCCCAGGGACTCTGCAATGCCCCTGCCACATTTCAACGGGCTATGGACTCCATTCTACAAGACCCAAAGTTCTCTTGTGTCCTCGTATACCTTGATGATATCACCATGTTCAGCGCTATCTTTACCAATCACTTGGAACACCCCAAGGCTGTCTTCATCAAGATTCATAAAGCTGGATCAAAACTTAAACCCTCCAAGTGCTCCTTTTTCAAGGAACGTCTCAAGTTCTTAGGTCATGAGGTCACGCATACTGGAATCTGCCCCATGAATAATAAGGTGGAAGCCATTGACAAGATGCTACCCCCCACAAATCTTTGAGAGGTTCAAGTATTCCTTGGTATGATGGGATACTACTGACAGTTCATACCTGACTTTGCTGAACTGAGTGAACCCCTTGTCCAACTGCTTTGCAAAATCCCCTTTGAATGGACAGACAGCCAACAACAAGCATTCAAAGCACTGGAGGCCAAGCTCAAGGAGGCTCCTATCCTAGTCTATCCTGATTATGACAAAGAGTTCATCTTGTACACTGACGCTAGTGGAGTAGCTGTGGGTGCTATCCTTGCCCAACTTGACAATGAAGGCGTGGATTGACCTGTAGTCTACTTATCAAGGGTCCTCAATAAGCATGAGAAGAACTACAGCGTCACTGAGAAGGAATGTTTGGCCGTGCTACATGCAGTGAAACAGTTTTGACATTACATCTATGGGACCCACTTCACGGTAGTCACAGATCACTCCTCCCTCAAATGGATGCAGCAGTTAAAGGAGCCTGAAGGTTGACTAGCATGTTGGGCTCTGCGTCTACAAGGATACAATTTCACTGTGATACACTGTCCTGGGGCCCTACATCAGAACGCTGATGGCCTGTCCAGAATGCCAATCCTAGCTATCCATCCTGCTGACGCTGATTGTCTATACAAGTTAATAGGGTATCCTGACTCTTGGACTACTGAGCCAGACAACATCTGCTTGGCTCTACAGACCCTATCCAAGGACACTGTTATTTGCAATAGACAACTCTTCAAAAAGGTTAATAATGCCTACCTACCCTATGTTTGCCCTAGCATTAGGATAGCCATCATCCTCCAAGCTCACATTGACACTGGCCATGGAGGCATAGCCAAGTCTCATGATTGGTTGTGCAAGAACTTCTATTGGGAGAACATGCATCTTCTGATCCCTGATGTCCTTGCTTCCTGTCACTCCTGTCAACTCCAACACCCTTGCCTGTCCCAACACCAGTTCAAACTCATCCCCCCAAAGAATGCCTTCCACACAGTGAGTATTGATGCTGTTGGGCCTTTCTCTTGGTCTAGGTCTGGATGTTGATTCATCTTGGTTGCTGTAGACCACTTTAGCAAGTGGGTTGAAGCCAGAGCAACAAAAGATATAACTGCTAAGACCACGGCTACCTTCTTGCTGCAAGACATTTTCTATCAACATGGCTGCCCTCAAGTCCTGCTCTCTGACAATGGTACCAACTTTAATGCCTGTCTCATCACTTCTATTGTCAAAGCTATGGGAACTCACCAATTTTTCTCTGCGCCTTATAACCCCTCCACCAATGGAACTGTCAAACAAACAAACTCCTCTCTGGTATCCATAATGAGAAAGCTCACGCTCTCTGACGCTGCCAACTGGGATAAGTTCCTCCCTGCTGCCCTCTTTGTTTACCAACTCAGTAGCACCACGTGACGGGCCAGTCATCTTTTGCCATGCTATATGGACGTGAAGCGGCTACCCCCTCAATCTTGGGACCCCCTTTGATTGAATTTGATACGTCTGCAAATCCTGAAGCCCATGTTAGAGACTTAACCAATTGTATCATTGACATCCAGGCAACTGCATACTATACTGCTTACAAGGTTAAGGGCCTGGAGCTCTCCCTGTCCAATGCTGCTAGAGCCCCCCTCCCTGAGTATCAAATAGGTGACCTAGTTCTCTACTATCAGAATTGTACAGGTGGTAGAGCCCACAAGCTGGATTCCCTCTGGGTTGGGCCCTGTGAGGTCACCTTTAAAAAGGGTGTTGAGTATACAGTAAAACTGCTGTCTTCTGGACGTCCTTTTGCCTGTGTTCCACTCCAAGTTTCTCCGCAAATACCACCTCTCTGTGTCCAATCTTGAGGGGGGAGATGTTGTAAATTGCGCAATTAATGCTATTTTGATATGGCCTTTGAATTGTGATAGTTGCAAAGATTTTGCTGGGTTTGTTTTTGACTTTGGAATTACTTGCCTTCTGCAAATGGGTCTGGTTAATATCCACCCATTCTGGATTATTGTACCTGTCTGTGGTTGATCCTGGTATGATCTCATCCCAATGTGACCCCCTCAGCCACTCTGTCTTTCTAATGAGTGATCACTGTCCCTTGCCTACTATTTAAAGTAGAATCATTTTTCCTAATAAAACCAAGTTTATCCACATTTGCGTTGGTGTTTATAATATTCAAGCTTTTCCTGTCCTTTCTTCAAAAAGAACTTTTACATCTTGTTTTCCAGGAAATTAAGCTTCAAACCTCAAATCTTTTGTTATAAAGATTTTCTGCCGTGTCCTCCAGGATGCTGTCCCCTGGAGCCAAACACAACACCAGGATCAGAAGATGAACCATTTAATCTTCTCAGCTGTTCTCACAGCCTGCCTAGGGATTGGGGGCCACCAATACAATCACCAGCATGGGCCATTGAGTAAAACACCTGGCAAGTACATCTACAAGGAGCCAGAGCAGCTAAACTCCTCCAAGAAGTACTCCTGGCCCACACTGGTGTCACCCCACTCCACCCAGTCTGTAGCTATATACACCTGTATATACTACGTACTCACGTATTTTTCCAGTAATTTTGGACATTATAACATACACGCCAAGGTCTTTTGATGGATGATGACGGTCTATCCCATTGTGACAGTGCTCACAGGTTTCCAAGTTACCAATTTGGTCCCTTATTTTTCTAAAGTACTCCCCCAATTTTTGGGTCTTTAATTTTGGGAGGTGACAGAGTTGCACTGATTGTCTGATACTAAGGAAAACAGGGAATGGATCCACTGCTGGTTGGCCGCAAACTGATCCCAGTGATGAGTAACAGCGGCTTGTAGAGATGAAATCTCCTGAACGTGGAGCCCTGATACCATTTGATGATGGGCTAGGGCGGGTTGTACAAAGGACAACAATAAGTGTTCAGCAGATCCATCCGCTGAGAGGAGATGCTGTGGGGATTGTGGGGCTAGAATTAATTTGTAGTATTCTGCTTGGCTGAACTGAAGCTGGAGGCAAGGGATGGCCCCATCACGGGCTATCCCAAGGGCTACTGCCATGACTTGGTCTAAGTCAGGTGAACCCAAAGGGTAGGCCATTAGGCAGGGGCCATTCCCAAGGTTCTGTACAGTAGGGACAATAGGTGGGTTGGTAATGTCTTCCTCAATAGGAGGAAAGGTGATTTTAGGCAAGGTGGCTCTTTTATGGGAGAAGGCAAAGGTCCTGAAAACGTTGTTGCAAAAGGGATAACCAAGGGGCTTACAGCCCCTGTAGTGAGCACCATTTTTGTTGTGATCTGAGGCACAGCACAGATACACAACAGTAAATCCTAACCTTAGATTGGATTCATACTAAATCTTGGTTAGAATGGCAGGGAAGGCTATGCAATTACCTTGTGGCCCTGAATGAATAATATCCACTAGACGTGGCTAGAAATGCACCAAAGTACATGGAGACACAAAGACAAAAATGTGAACAGAACTTAAATTTTATTGGGTATAAATATTGGGATTATATACTGTGTAGCTTTACCACAAAACAGTACATGGGCAGTAGGATCACTTGCCACAAGCATGAGTGGGGCAAGTGAGTTGCGCAGAATCAGGAAAATGAACAATAGAATTTCCCAATTTGGAGCCAGCCTCATTTCAAAAGGCAAAAGCAAAAGAGAGGGATTTGTCCTCAAAATAACCCAACAAAGGCAAAATCAAAACATGTTGAATGGTAGCATCCACTGCAAAATCCTTCTTGGTTAATGAATTTAACTATTGATAGTCCATCACAATGTGGTGATCTCTATCCTTCTTCTTCAGTATGAGTAAAGGGGAGGCCCATGAACTTTGTGAAGGAGCAAATAACCCAGTGTCTAATAATTATTTGAGCTCCTTAGACACCTGAGCGTCTTCTACTCAACTATGGCAGTAAGGTTTGGCTTGGAAGAGAGGAGCATCACCAGTATTAATTTGATGAATAACCCCTTTAGCTAGATCATAATCAGTGTTTGTGGTATAACTGTGCTGTTTTAGCAGAATTACAAGGGGGGAAATATTTGAAAACTAGATAACTATCTTTATTTGGAGATAGGAATTATATAGTCACAATGAATCATTATAAGAGGAACATGATTATGTTGATCACTCAGTTGGATGATGAAGGGGGTGGCTTGATCCTGGCAATGAGTCAAGCGCCAAATTAAGGTATCCATTGTGAGGAATCACCATCTGTTTATGTTTTTGGATTTGAAATAGGAGTCAACTTTCTAGTTTGGCTTCAAGTGGCTGGATAGTTGGATTGCGGGTCACAAACCTGCTTACTCAGAGCCTTGCTGGCAGGTTGAGCCTGATGTTTTGACCCCCCTTGGCTGAAGATTGGCCTCCTCTGGGGACAGGTTGTCAGGGTGGTTGTTGGGAGACCAGGAGCCATAATGGACTAACTGCTGTTTGGTGGCGGGTAGGAAGTCTCCTGTTGTTTTTGTCTTGCTTTACAGGGTCTGAGGCAATCATGATGGAGGACTATGTCTTGTTTGTGTTTTCCAAATCCTTGCACAAGGTAATTGTTGTTTTTGTTTACCTTTAGGATAATGGCAGGGCCCACTTTTTCTGGCTGTAATTTACCCTTGTTGGTATTCATTACCCAGACCTTGTCATCAGCCTCATGCCTGCCTTGGAAGGGACAAAGGTATTCTGTAGGCATTTTTCTTCTCTTTCTCATTGGTTGCTATTGGCCTGTATGATTTGAGGGTCCAAGCGGGGTGGAACATTTCTGGGCATTTACAGCTTGGGTCCTGAGAGCACTTGAATGATATTGAGCTGTGTGCCATAAACAAGCTTGAAGGTGCTTTTCCCAGTGGATCTGTTCACGCAGGTCTGCCATACAAGTAGTGCAGTTGGTAGCTGCTTGTACCAGTCCTAAGGTCTCCCAGCAGTAAGCTTGGCCAGGGCCTTTACTAGGCTGCCATTCAGCTGCTCTACATGTCCATTGGCCTGAGGATGGTAAGGTGTTGTCACTGTGTTCTGGACCCCATTCTTGGTGAGGTATATGTAGGTACTTTTGGAGGTCAGTTCCTTGCCTCCGTCTGTTATCAGGAGTTCTGGATTTCCAAACTTGCTGATGATTTCCTTGCCTATGAATTGTCAGACGTCATTGCCTGTGTGAGTTTTCACTGCTTGCGCCACTGGGCAGCAAGTGACAAAGTTGATAGCAGAGATGATGTACTATTTGTTTTTGTGTTTCCCTGGCATGAATCCCACAATTTTAAGGGGCCATACCTTGAAGGGTAGTTGTGAACAAATAGACAATTGTGAGAGAGGGGGGCTAAACTAACTAAGTTTGGCTCCCATCCTGGCAAAACAAACCACTAGGATGCCGTCCAGTGGAGAACTGGAACGGTTGCTTGAAGGGGTGACCACAGGGAGGACACAGGGGACAACTGAGGGAAATAGGCATTCAGTGCCATCAGCGCCAAACCGGTGAGCAGCCAGGGGGTACGGGCGGAAGGGGACATTACAGAGGCGCGCAAAGGTACCAAGTTGCTCTTTTCTAAGACAGGCAGGACAGACATTGGTACCATCTTGTCCACAGAAGCGGGAGAAGCATAGTCATCATCATCCAGATCCAGATCATCACATGTCAGACTTTTCACCACAGCCTCCCTGGAATAAAGGAGACTACCAGGCAAACCCAGGAGGCTGGAGGGGGCCTCACTTGCAAGCTGCACAGAAGAGGAGATTTTAGACCACAGGTCTGGTGAGGTAGACCATAGGAGGAGCAAGAAAGGAGCCAAAGAAAATGCAATAAATCTTATAACTGGGAGTATCATATTCAGATTCTCCACAAAATTTGGGGAGGAATGGTGGGTTTTTTTATTACAAGCAGTAAAAGGAAAACCAAATCAGGCAGCCACAAGCAAGAAGGCAAGAGAAGCAATAAAGTAGGCTTGGAGAGCTTAGCGGCGCGCTCAGGTATCTTTAAAGTGATCAGGGACAAGAGCGGGTTTGAAATTGAAGGTTTTAAAGGAAAAATCAGAAATAAAGTAGGTTTCTATATTAATTTTTACTAAAAAAATTAGGTTTGAGCGTAAATATTCAAAACAAAAGCAAAAACCAAAACTGCTATGCGCTGGGGTCAGTTTAAAGGGTTCCAGAAGAGGGACCAGGTTTGAAACAGGAAGTTTAAAGGTAAGGATCAAGGCAAAGACTAACAATTTAATTCTAGAAGATGGGGGACTCAAACAGAAGTCCAACCAGACAACAAATTTTAAAATTTAGTCTGACAAAACTCCAAACTTTTAATGAATTAAAAATTGACAAGCAGGGGACTCAAAGTCCCCTGGCCTTGTTAAAAGGGATGGGTTTGGTAGATGTTGGTCACATGGCCTCCAATGTAGCATCTGATTGGTCATGGGAGAAATTTTGCTGGCCAGGGCCAGGGGGACTGCAGGGTTTCACTGTAATTTACGTGACCCCCCTGATTGGCTGGAAGGCAATGCAAGCAATTCAGATCTAGTTGACTTGGTAGTTGCTGATGTGGCCCCATTTGATTGGGCGTTCCTGATTGTTTTTAAAAGCGGACAATACCAAGCTAATAAATAGTCCAAATTAACTAGTGTTTCTTCCCAAGCCGGAGCAACTAGAGCCGGGGGTCCTGCAGGGTATGCCAACACAAATCTTTCATCCACTGTGTGAGCTAAATCATTGAGTGAATTTAGTGGTTTTGCTGGACTTTGTGCAGTCTTTTTTGTGCAACAGGGAAATACAGTCCTATCCAAAGCCAAATGGGGCAGTGAATTTACAGCAATACAGACTTAGGTGGGGTGTTGCTTTTTGCAAAAATTTCACATACTTCACACTGGTCAAGAACTTCTTAAACGTCCTGATATAGGGTTGTTCACCAAACTTTATGTTTGAGGAATTTGTAAAGGTTGCAGCTCTTGGTATGTCCTAGGTCCCTGTGATAGCGTAGAATGGTGTCAACTTGTTGATGTGTAGGGATGTAAGGGATGGTGGTTTCATTAGTCATTTTTGTAATTTAGGGTCCCTCACACGTCTGCAAAGAGGTTTTTATTTTTGATGCCCTTTTCTTTTATGAGTTCAGTGGTGCCAGGGGCAAGCATTTGTCCTTTTTTCAAAGTACCATGAGGGACCAGTATGAGTTGAGCCCATTCTTGCCTCTTGTGGCTCTAACATATAGGCGCAAGAGTGCATCTGCCATGGCAATGTCAGGTTCAGGTTTGTACTGGATGATCATATTGAATCTTTCTAGAAGTTCCATCCAATGTGCTTGTTGGCAGGAGAGGTTTGACTGCATTTTAAAGTATATAAGGGATTTGTGGTTGGTTAATACAGTGAATTCTTCCTGTTGTTCCAAATAGCAGCGCCATTTGACAAGGCAGTGCACTATTGTCAATAACTCCTTGTCATGTATAGGGTATTGGCACTCACCATCTTTCAGTTTAAGCAACTTGTAGGCTACAGGCAGGAAGTCACCATCATTGTTCTTGATTTGTAGTACTCTTTAATGGATATTCAAGGTCTCTGTCTCCATTTAATATTCCCCATCACATTTGGGGTATTCTAGTATGGGAGCGGTGGTGAGCTTCTCCTTAAGACGTCTGAAGCAAAGGTCACATTGGGGGGTCCATGCAAACTTAGATTTGGCTCCAGTTATGGAGGAAAGAGGTGCAGTCAGGATGCCACAGTTGGGGATAAATTGATGTATGTAGGAAACCATTCCCAGGAATGTGCAGAGTTCTGACTTGTGCTTTGGAGGTGGCATTTTGCAGATGGCCTGGATTTTTTGGCTGTCAGTTTTGATGCCATCCTTTGAAACTATGTGTCCCAGGAAAGGCAACTGTTTGCAGAAGAATTGGCATTTGGAGGGCTTGGCTAACAGTTTATCTTGTACCAGAGTAGCAAAGACTGCCTCCAAGTCCTTATAGTGTTGTTCTACCAAGGGGCTATAGACAACAATGTTTTCCAGGTATACCAAGGTGTTACTGCCAATGTGGGGGCAAACACCTCGTTCATGAAGGTCACAAAGGTTGACGGGGCGTTTGTCATTCCAAAGTTGAGTACCACACACTTGTATGAACCATACATAGTGTGGAAGGCTGTTTTGGGTATATCTTCCTCCTTGATACAGATTTGGTTGTAGCCTGTGGTTAGGTCAATCTTGGAAAAGACTGTGGCACTGCCTAAGGAATTAAAGAGGTTATCTATGAGTGGTAGCAGGTAACTATTCTTGATGGTAACCTTGTTTAGGGCTCAGTAATCTGTAACTAGTCAAAGGCTACCATCTTTCTTTGCCACAAAGAATACAGTAGCTCCAAAGAGAGACTGTGAGGGGCAGATAAGACCTTTTTCCAACACCTCTTTGAGGTAAGCGCATATTGTGTTGTCCTTTTTTGGGGTGATTCTGTAGATGGGTTGCGCCTTAGGTACGGCTCCCTTAAGCTGGATGGAGTGCTGTATGTGTTTCTCTGGTGGCAACCCTGGAAGAGTCTCTTAAAAGATCTCTGAATGGCGGGCTACAATTTCACAATCCTGAGGAGTAGTGGTATCCTGGTAGTCCTTGAAGTGTATGATCTCATGTTAGCAGGAGTCCCAGTCACTTGCCTTGAGGTTCTCCTTTCCATCCAGGGTTTTGGTAATGCGCACAAAGATGTGGCCGCACAGGAGCTGGTCCACTAAGTCAGAGTAGATCTGGTGGATGACACTTTTGTGTTTGATGATCAATAATGAGGTTTCCCAGTCTACATGGGGATTTTCTTTCACAACCAGTTCAGTCCCAGTACAATGTCAAATTTTGGAAAGTCAATGACAAGACCCTGGATGGTGAAGTGCAGATTTTCATGCATGACAGAGAAGGGGGAAGTTTCCTGTTTCACTGAAATGTGATGTTCATTGTCTAAAACCACGTTCTAATCCACAAAGGATTAGTGGCCAGCTTGTAATTTTCTACAAAACAGCTGTTGACAAGGGTTCAGTCTGCGCCTGAGTCCAGGAGTGTTAAACCAGTGTAACTGCAAAAGCAGAAAGGGTAGTATATCAGTTTATTGGGATGTCTGGCAATGATGTAAAGTAATGGGTCTTCCAAGGGCACTTGGATCATTTGGAATTGGCCCATGTCCTTGGATTGGTACTCATTGTTGGGCAATTTGGGAGTTGTGCGGGGAGATCTTGACTTGCTTAGTGCTTTCCCTGGGCTTTTCCCTTGTCATGGTTGTCTTGGGTAGCCGTGACGCAAAAGTGAGTACAGCTTGACTGCCTGTTGTTCCTGTTCATTGTGTTCATTTGAGCCTGCAGGTTTGTGGTTTGATTTGCTGCTGCTGTTGTTCCAAGGAGACGGGCAGTTGGAAGGTCCAGCTGGGTGAGAGTCCTTGAGTCTCTCTTTTTCCCAGTCTGTGCCTTTGAATAGCATTGGACGTTTTTCCTGCTTTCTCTGCCTCACAATACAGGCTCTGCAAGTTGGTCACCTGGTCCAGATTGACATGTCTCATCACATGTGATTTAAGTGTGTTGTAGTACATGAGATAAGTGCTGGGGTGTCAAAGACTATATCTGAGGGGGTACTAGTCAGAGCTCCTTGTAAATGTGGGTGAGCTTTTTCACTATGCCTGTTTGGGTTAGGTTCTTTACTTGGCGTATAATCATGAGTGCAGTGTCCTTCAGCACAAAAATTGCCAGGAAGTCCTGCTTTAAGGTATACCAATCCTTTTTGGTGTGGTCCTCATGCCACTTGTTGCACCAGGTACCAGTGTTGTGTGTCAATTGAATGGAGATCTCTGCAATCCAGAAACATTGCTGTGGGCATTCCATTTGTGCCAGCTTGCTCTGAGCAGATTAATTCATGTTGTGATGTTGTTATTATTGGCTCCTGAAAAGGGTTCCAAGGCATTGCTGCAAAGTCTCTGGGCTACATAGGCTGGCATGGCATTTTCATCAGTTGCTCGTAAAGTGCCAGTGGAAGGTGTTTGGAAGAACCCTTGTGCCAACAGTGTGTTGAAGGCAGGGAGCGGGATTACCTGTATACTGGAAAAGAAAAAAGCTGTCAGTTATTTTGGTACCAGGCATGTATGGTGTCCAGTCTAGCAGGAGGCCAGACATGATTCTATCAAGGATTTTTTGAACACAGCAAGTACAGGCAACAGGCGGAATTTTAAAAGATAAGGTAGGATGGAGAACATACCTGTACTACCAATGTTGTAACTGTGCTGTTTTAGAAGAGTTACAAGGGGAAAAATATTTTGAAGCTAGATAATATTCTTTATTGAGAGATAGTGATTATATAGTTATTGTGAATCAATGAATAACAGGAACATGATTGTGTTGATCACTTGATTGGATGGTGAAGGGGGTGGCTTGATCCTGATAATGAGTCAAGCGCCAAATGAGGTATCCACCATAAGGGATCATCATCTGTTCATGTTGATGGATTTGGTAATTTGAGTTGACTTCCTAACCTGGCTTTGGGTGACTGGATAATCAGATTGCAGGTCACAAACCTGCTTACTTGGAACCTTGATGGCAGGTTGAGCCTGCTGTTTTGCAACACTCTTATCCTAAAATAAAGATATTTTATACTCTTACATTTCCCCCTTTTCTGTAAGTTTACTAAAAAAGCACATAGGGTACAGCTATAACTAGATTTTTACTAAAAAAAGTATAATAGCTACCATTGCCTACTTTATCAGAAAGCTTTATTGAAAATTAACATTGAGATATCAAAGATACTAGCTTTGATGTGACTCCTAGAAGGATATGACTTTGACTACCAGTATTAAAAAGTACCTTAAGTGAGTGCTGAGGCTTTGACCTCTATAATAGATCCCTCCTAAAGCAGGATGACCAAAGGTTTGAATTGTAACCAGGGATGATGGGCTGCAACAAGGTTACCCTTGCACCTGGATTTTCAGTTTCTTTGCTTATTTTCTCAGTTTAGATAGAAAAGTATATCTGCAAATGCTGGGTTATAGCTTTTATATAAAGGAAATTTATTATCAGTTGGTATAATGTTTGTACTGGTTCTTTACATAGTACTGACAGTTGCTACATAAAGATTACTGCTGGGTTGATACCACCAACCAAGGGCTCAAATGTTTTATGAGCTTACCTTACAAAGGCATACTGAAGCAAGCTCTTTATAAAAAAGCAACTTAAATATATGCTGCTTGGTATAGTATTGAGAAAATATTTTTCCTAAGTTGCAAAGTTTAAAATAATTGCTAGATGAAGGAAAGCTTTGCATTAAAAAGGTTAAAAGATATGAAGTTTAAGCTTAAATTTATAGGATATTTTGTATAAATTTACAGAATAAGGAAGAAGGTTGCGGCAAGAACAGCAGCAGAGGATACAAGAGACACAACTCGGGCATCGTTGGTTACGGTGAACTCGTATTTTGTAGGAGCCACTTCATTGGCAACATTGTCACACTTGAAATCAACTTTGAGACTAAAAGTTTTGTCTTCATGAGCATCTTCTTCATCAGAGGAGGGAACCTTAGGAGGGGTAATATAGGCCTCGTAATCAGTCGTCTTGTTTCCAGTATATTTGATAAACTTGTACTTGAAGCTAGGGATCTGGAAGTGACCGGGAAAATGGGTGAAGAACGTCTTCTTCATCAGTTCCTGCTGCATCTTTTGACGCTTTGGCTACTGTGGTGTCATTCTTGTCAAACTTGGGGAAAAGGTAAGGAAGGTCTTTGTCTACGCCTTCGATAGTAACTGTAATTTCGGCATTCTTATCGCATTTTCCAAGCTTAAGAACGTGGTTGAGGTTGTCTTTAATCGCAACCTTGGTAGCCTCAGCAACATCAGAAGCCTGGGAACCAGTGGTATGGGTGGGTGTGGCAGCTGAGGCCAAGCACAGGGCAGAGAGCAAGAAATTAAAGGTGTTCATTTCTGACATTTCTGTAAATCTCCTTTTAATTAAATACCCTCATGTTAGCATAGGCTCACCGCTCCAGCCAATCATGTTAGGGGACGCTGTGAAATTTCCCCGCTCTTCGAGTCAGCATTTAACCCTATTGAAGAGAAGGTTCCAGAACTTAAAATTTTATTTAAGCCCTGTCGCATTTGGCCACCCTAATTGGGGTGGTATTAGAGAATATGAATTCGTGGTGCCACTTCTAACACTTGACCTTAGCCAATAAGCTTGAGAGGATCGTTGGTGCCACTTCTAACCCAGTAATGTGATTATTGGGGGCTGGGCTTACTTTAATGTCAGTGGAATTGTATATCAACTATTTCCATGAAACGTACACTCTAGATATTTATTTTTACACTATTTGGCCGCGGCTCCTAAAATATCATCCAATGGTTCAAATCCATAACTAAGCTACACTCTAGAGTCATGGAAGTAAAGCTATCTTATTGGTGCAGACCTTTAACTTCTATCCAGTCATATCCTACGACGCCTTCTTCCTGAGCAGCCTTACAAACCTACCTCAAGTATAAAACCAAAACCCACTTTATTCGATGTGGTGAAATCAAGTATCTGATTACATCATTTCCTATCGAAATTATCCACACTTTGCCTGATTCCAAACACACAAACCGGCCAATTAAGTCTTCCCATATTTATTGCATTGCTTCAAATGTGAAGTTTAATTTAAAATTTATATTAATTATATTTCTTTGTGAAGGTAGAGGGTAGGGTTTGAATCTTTGGTCGAAATAAAAACCACTTCTCGCTTGCTGCAGTTGAATCAGGAGTTCTAGTTGGGATCCCCC
The DNA here is from genome assembly GCA_014839935.2 of Entomophthora muscae. NCBI lineage: Eukaryota > Fungi > Entomophthoromycota > Entomophthoromycetes > Entomophthorales > Entomophthoraceae > Entomophthora > Entomophthora muscae. The sequence continues at coordinate 147,275 of QTSX02002212.1, forward strand.
ATCTTTACGAGCACATCATTTCCTTAGGCGCAGCAAACTCTATTTGGGATCAGTTACGCTAGAGTACAGAAGCTCCATACCCATCATAAACCTTATGTGATAGGCCACAGTTATCCTATTCTTCTCACATGAATATGTTTGGCTGGCCAATCTTCAAAGGGACCACATCTCATGCAAAGTCTTAACAGATCTTTCACTATTTTTAAATCCCCTCAATTAAAATTAGATTTACCCTGCCATTTCTACTTTTCTATTAAGATTGAGGATAAAAGTCCACTAACCGGATTTAATGGGCAGGCTTTGATTTAGAATTTATTTCCTCCAGGAAGCTTCACCCCAATGATGTAATAGAATTCACCAAACACAACTTTGCTAAGTCATTTTTTAACAAACTAAATTTTTATTAGGAAATTGGTTAGGGGAATGGGGGATGTTTTAAGGACTCGTCCAACAAAACAGCATGCCAATCAGGGTGCCAAGTTAAAGTCTTGGGGAGACTCTGTTTGCCAAATAGGCTGTATCTGCTTGCTGATTGTGTCATACTTAATATACTGGCAGCTGGCAATTGTGGAGTATCTGGTTTGGAACTTTCTTGGGATGAGCGTACCAAACTTACTAACCCTTTCTAGGTGGTGTGCTATTTCTAGTTTTCACTGGTGGATCATGATGCCCACATTGATTGTCAGGACTGAGAATTTAAGTCTCAACTGATATGTCCTATTTTGTTGATATTTATGCCAAGACTTCTGTTTATTTGTTTGTTTGTTTCTCCTTTATCATCTATGGTTGCCTATATTTCTGCAAATACTGAACTATTTCAGCCCAAACTGGTGTCAGTTGAAAGCCCTCAATTCAAGCTTTCAGTATCATTTCTTTGAAAATATATTTTTGATTCAAAATCATTAGTTAATCTCACTTAAAAATAATCCCCCTACCATCTTTTTTCATAGAATTGAGTATAAATACCCTCAAAGTTCTATTATTCCAAGCAATTCAATCTCCTCCTATTTAAGCTCATCAATAAAACTATTGTCTCAATCCTAGATGTATCTCTTTTATCCTATGGGAAATAGTAATTTTTTGGTGATGGTTGAGCACAGGCTTTGATACAACTAAAGCTGTTGTTGAAAAATCTGAAGTTCTACATTGATAGGCTTTTTTTCAAGTATCCATGATCTCCTGATCAAATGGATCTGTGTGAGAGCGCAGTGATAGTATAGTAGTTTGAGGTGGGTTGGTGCATTGCCCATGGTACAATTGAAAAAGATGTCTTTTCCTGGCCCCATGTTGTGCAGTATGGGTCACATCAATATCCACTGAGCCTACTCCCAGAAATCTTCACTGCTTTTGCAGTCAAAATATCTATGCCTCACACCTGATATTAGCTCTGGGCATACTTTGTATTTTTGGTACCAATAGGAGTTGTTGCAGTGGGTTCCAGACTTATACACTCTGTTTAAGATCTGCCAACTAGTGACCCAAGTTTTGATTGGTGTAAATTTACTCCTCATCAAATCTGATATCTGTTTTGGGGTCAAAGTAATTTCTGTGCCGTCTAGGGCCCAGTCACTCACCAATTGCGGAAACTGTGCTTTGGGCACCCGCTTAGTGACTTTGTCAAAGTTGTGTATATTAATTTTTATGCCCTTACATGTGACTGGTTGTAGTGTGTTGTTGGCGCTGAGTGGTTTGGTGCATTAGTAATTTGACTCATAACAGGTCAAATTACCTATCACTAGGCCAGCCAATTAGAATTTACCTGTTCAACCAACCATTTTTGGATGGTCAAATGGGGCCCTAAATTTTGATTTAATTTAAAAATGTGGATGTAAACAAATCCTGTGTTTTACAAAAACACATTTTTAAAGGCTCAGGTTTAAATCTGAGCCTTTTTATCATTTTTTCCTAAATTTATTAATTGAAACCATTTAAAAATTATTATCTCCTATATGTAATTTTTTATTTCAAATCCAATGGAGGTAATTATATTTATAAGTTTACTAATAATTTTTTAGATATTAATACATATAACTCTTGAAGTTTTAATAAAAATTATTTATGATATGATTTTAAAAGAATTCCTCTATAAAAGACTATGAATAATGGTATAATGGTGTCAAAGAGCTGAATGTACTGATATTCTGGCCATTGCCAACACACATAAAATCCAGTCATTGCCTGGTTTGGTGCCAATTCAATATTCAGTTCAACATTCCAGAAATGGCAACAAAAAAATATCACATGACTCATCCAGGTATCCAGCAACTTGAATCCAACTTGCACATGACCTCCCCTATATTTGATCTGGCTTAAGTCCCTGCCACAGCGCAAACTACTGTAAATTTAGAACCTGGACGTAAAAATGCGGGAATGTCAAATCCTTTGTCAGGAATGACAATTCAGATGCTCATAAATCTCAAAATACAGAATCAGAGTCAAACCCTGGACAAAACCCTTTGCGGACTGCCAGACTCATAGGCTGGGAACGCAATAACCCACTACTAATTGATGAAGTTGCTGCCAGCCTGCCAGGACCCAAACCCTTAGCCGCCCTGCAGGATTCTGCAAGCAAACTACCAGTGCAAGATGCTGGGAATTTTCCCCGAGGTGCCAACGCCTGACACCAGCAGTTTTCCCGGTGAAATAGACAAATTTCTCCCTGAAAGTTATTCCAAACTCCCCCAAAGTCCTGGGGAAGGCACTGAACCCAAAGAGGCACCCAATACCCAAATCAATAAACAGAAGGATTTGAAGTCTTCTCACCTCAAAGCAGCCAGTAGCAAACCTCCAGTGCCAAGCGCCACACTGTCATCTGAGACACCTGATGCCACCCTGCCCAAGTCCATAAAACCTGACCAGGTAGTGAAGCCTGGCAGTGTGGTATAAATACCTGCCAGGCCAAGATCAACCCCCATCGTCATTTTTAAATAAAGGTTATGAGATATTGGGTTTCCCAACTATTGCCGTATTTTATTCTTGCCATCTTCCAGTTAACCCCAAGATTGTCTGTCCCCCTTGCCAGCCCACCAGCTATGTACTGTCCTCCAGGTGCCCCCTTTGGTCCTGTCCATTTCACAGAGTACCCCTTAAAGCCTGAGTACAAGGACTATACTGCCAACAACATACTAGCCCAGGATCCCTTGGCTAGAACTACCAAGTTAACCAGATACAACCAAGAAGGCCCTTGGCACGTTACCAAACCCTGCCTGTTCAGAGATAAATACAACTTCCTTCCCGCCTACCAAATGAACATGGAACCACCTGTCACCCCCAAACCAATGCCTGCCTCTGCCACCAAGCTCCAACTGGACCATACCAACAAGCTTTTTGGAATTGTATATATTACTCTCACGGGAGTAATAGATACTATTGTCCCAGCCGCCAGTCCATGGTCGTGGGTGGGCAAGTCAATGTCCTACCTCATTAAGTTAGCACCAATCCTTTGGTGGGCCCTGCCAACCCAGTCTGCAATCTGCCAGTTCCCAAACGCTAGCAAGCCGGCTGATCAGGGTTGGTTCCCTGACATCCTTGGTCCAAATTTTGAATCATTTTTGCAGGATGGCCTTTTTTAATTAAATTGATTTTTTTGAGTATTTATTTGAATATTTGAAAATGCAGGAACTCATAGACACTTTGCAAAGTTCAAGTTGAACTGCATATTTTCAATGGACAAAATGAATTAACTGGAATCAGATTTGAAGTGTTCAAATTCATCAGCCATTTTCATTAAGTTTACTATGTTTTTTAAATTGCAGGATTGTCAAATCCAAAAACCAAATTTCAAATCACTTTTGAATGCCACTAGTAAACCCAGATATTAATTTCAGGAACTAGAATCCAAATTTAATGTACACTAAGCACACTAGGAAACACCAACCCAAATAAATAAGCTCCACCACAACTAAAATCAAATGAAAAATCCAATCTCAATAACCATAATTAGACATAAAAAGTTATTAAACTTTAAAATCATCCAAACCTGGAAATTATACAATATTATTCACTTCAAATCACTGATATAGAAACTCTGCTACTATTCAAGGCTAAATCAAGAGAAAACAACTATCCACAACTAAACCAATAACTCCAACTAAATACATATTTAATCTAATATATATTTTTTATTTTATTTTTATGGACTGTCAATCACATTCTCAACCTGCTCCTGCACCAGCCCGCGGGGCAGCCTGTCCACAAGGGCGTCCCAGAGGGTCCAAGAACAGACCCAGAACCTAACTTGAGGGGATTCATGCTGATACACAGGCCTCCCAAGGCGTCATTGCCAGCCAACCACCTCCTGCATCCCAAGCCAGAACTACCAGCTTGAATCCCAGACAGAAGCCACTTTCAAGGCCTGCTACCAAAGTCTCTTACACTAGGGTCACTGGGAACACTGAGGTTACTTACACCTCCACTGTTTACCCAGTTGTCACCTGGCCCTGCACTCTTGACCCAAGAGTTGCTACTTCCTGCCCCCGCATCTTTGACACCACCTACAAGCCATTGGCCACCACTGAGGAACCATCTGCGCTTATTGTGTATTCAACCATTGACGGCACCACTGCAAGCAAGCGTGATCCCACCTTCTACACAAAGGTCCACATCCCCTGTGTCAAGCCTGGTAGCCAGGATACTGTGGTACCTGTCAAGGGCCAGCATTGGTTGACGGATAGTGAGTGTAAAGCTCTCCTCAACTGCTTGAACGGGAGAATGGCGGTTCAGGGTATTGCGTCCCAATTTGGTGTCACAGCCAGATACATTGCCGACATCAACACCAAGTATGGCAACACTGGGCAAATTTCCAAATCCACCAAGGCTAAGCGGCAGCCCAAACTCCTTCAGCCCATTCATATTGATGCAATCAAGAAGTGGGTATGTTGAAAATTGGCGTACACCAGCAGATTCAACAGAAGAATTAGGAGACAGGGGCACTTACTCACTATGTGCCTTTGAATGTGAAGATTAAGAAGACATTGACCAATTTGGATTGTAGTAGTTAACTTTATTGGGTCCTATACAAGTAGGTAAAAATTCTGCCCCTTGGTGTTTACTGCCAACACCTTATATAGGGGTATTCTCATATTACTAATCACCAGTCACTGGCAATGTCTTCTAGGACATTCCAGCGCACTGTAGAGTCTGGGTTGGATTGGAAGAAAAAGGGACAACCTTCTATTTAGGTTGCAATCCTGAAATGCCTAGCACAAGGACACCCTCTGCTAGCACATTAATCAGTGATTCTTTTTAGGGTATTCAATCACTTCTATATTTAGTTCTTAGCAGGGATTCAAACAGGCCATTCAAATCAACTCTGGTGTCTTGGCATTATTTTCTCTCCAAGCTGGCACCTTGGCACTTGATGTTAATTATGGCGGCGCTCTGGCGCTCACAATTAATTGTGTTGGCGCCCCGGCACTTGATGTAAACTAGAGCGGCGCTCTGGCGCCAAGAATATTTAATCCCGGCACCGTGGCACTTGTTATTTAAGGTGGCGGCAGCATGGCGCAATATTCCTTAGCAACAACATCATGGTCCACTAATCATGTGTTTTAATATTTGATAAGTTGACACTAATTTCCAGAAGAGTAATTGATTGGCCCTAGTTAAATTTCCATAACCACCTAATAAATTAAGCTTTCCACAATCCCTGGTCAACAATTCTTCACATATCCCCCACTTGACCAGGGCTACCCTTCATTTTTTTTCCTCATGAGCGCCCCCAACAATAATCTTTTTCCTTGCGCCAAGTCTACCAAGACCTCATGGCTGATATAACAGATGAAGATTGTAAGGCGTTTATGTGAATGCCACGCTCTTCTTAGGTCCGTTTCCTGAACCAGCTACTTCCCGTTAGCAGTTGTCAATTGAGGGCCCAGGACTGCAATACTACTGTGGCAGGGTCAGAGCGCAGCGCAGACACACATGTCAAAGGGGAAGGGGAGATAGACTCTATTTTTGCAGAGACTGAGGCGCCCATGATCCAACTTCCTTGCCTTGGCTTTGAGGATTTACAAGATTAGTCCGACAATATCATCCTTGAAACTGCTTCCTACTTGCTTGCAATTCCTTCTGCATTACTTTGTGCTTATCACAACTCCAAAGAGTTGCCCTCTGCCTACCCTGCCATCATCAATTGATTTGGGGTAAGCCACCACAAAGAGACATTATACATATATGTCCAAGCATTGTTTGCTGAGGACAACACTGTGATGCCAATCTGCTCAGGCGCTTGTTACCACGGTAGCTACAACATGGAGCAGCTAATTGGGGAGGTTGACCTCTGTCTGCACATCACAGCCAAAGATACCAGTGGATTCTCTTCACAGCATGTCTATACCATCATACAGAGTAGCCAATACATTTGTGAGGTAGCTTGCATCTGGGCATCAGAGCAGTCTGCTGATCCTGAGCTTACCCGTACTCTTGGGCTGGACCTCCAGGCTAACGCACCCTGTTGCTTCTCTTTGCCTTTGCGTTTGTTTGTGCAGGCAGTGAAGGACAACAACCCCCAGTTGTATCTTCCCTTGGCCATGTCTGTTGCCCACTTCATGTGGTACCCTCCCAAGGTGTGTTCTTCTGGTGCTGTGGGTTTTGCAGGGCGTTGTCTCAAACACTTCCGCAGGCTAGCTTATCAGTCAAAAGTATCCTTGCTAGCATGTTACTCTTACATGGAGGATGTGCTGATCAACTGTCTAACTATTGGCTCTGTCTTCTCTGCCCGTGGTGGGTGGGGACGTCTAGTCAACAAGAATAATCTTTGGTTGCCTCTGCGCAGTTGAACTGGTATGTCTCGCAATTTCCAATTGGCGTGGTGCCAAATGTTGGTAGCTCTTGCCTTTGTCTGTAACCAAATGGACAATGATGAATACAAGTTGGTAGCTCCTCTGGTTCCCCTTTCAGCATCAAAGTGCCCTTGTACTGTTCCCAGTTTTTGTTCCATCCCTTGTCTTCCTGCATGTGGCATCCCTTCTGCAGGTACCTCAAACAGGCCTCCAGGTGATGGGTCTCCTACTTCTGGATCTGAGTGTCATTCCCCTGAATAGTCTAGCAATAAAGCATTGCTTCCTTATTTTTTATTTATAGTTATAGTTTATTCTTCTTATTTCTTGTGTTGTTTGTCTTGGTTCCTCTCTTTTACTCTCCCATATACTTAGTTCTTGTAGTAGTATCATTTTATTCTTTGGAAGGGGGATTCTTTACAAACTTCCTCAGGAACTTTGCGTGTACCTGGTTAATCATCCTTCTGTCCTTAACCTCTTTAATAGTATAAGCGTCTGTGGACGTCTGGGAGATGGTTTCAAATGGGCCTATCCATAGGGTAGCCAGTTTGTGCGCTCTGCCAAATCCATGTGTATTATGGAAGAGCACCCAGTCGCCTATCTGGAACTCTTGGAGAGGGGCCTGGTGGACGTTATCTCTTTCCTGACTCCTTATCTTCTTGGCCAATGCGTTGGAATAAGCTTCTGACTGTAATTGAATTAATGTGCGGGCAAGCCTTTGCTGGTACGCATGGGGTGACTGGTTGTCTTCTTTCCCAATGCAGGAGTAAATAATGGGGGGGGGTAACACGGGGTGCCTGCCATGTAAGAGTTGAAATGGCAATTTCCCTGTAGAGGAGTGAGTGGCAATGTTGTAGGCAAAGATAGCTGGCAGCAGGAACATGTTCCACTCAGCAGGGCAGCTAGCAGCCAATTTCCTCAAGATGCCTACTAAGGTCTCATTAACTCTCTCAACCATTCCATTTGACTCAGGGTGGTAGGGTGTTGAAAATACTCCTCAGATTCCCATAAGTTCATTAATCTTGGTCACCACGTGGGAAGTAAAGTTGGTGCCGTTGTCAGTGAGGATAACTTGGGGGCAACCATGACGTAATATGATCTGTTCAAGTAGGAATTTTGCAGTAGTGTTAGCATCTAAGTTGCACACCAATTTTGCTTCCACCCATTTGGTCAAGTGGTCTATTGCAACAATGATGTATTTAGTGCAATAGTTGCTGACTGGCAAGGGTCCTACAACATCAATTGAGACAGTCTGCTAAGCAAAGTTAGGCCAAGCTAAGTGGTAGGATGTTGACTTTTTGAACGGCTTTTCCCCTTGGCATTTTTTACAGCAGCTCAGTGTTTCTTGTACGTCAAAGGCCATGGCTTCCCAGAAGTATGTGGTTTTTAGTTGTACAAGTGTCTTCCAGAAGGCACCATGCCCTATTGCCTTAGGAGCGCAAACAATTAGATCAGCCCATTCTGATGGTCTAGGCATTATTCTTATTCCTTCTAAAGTGTGTTTCAATATACACCCATCCTTGATTTCAGTGTCTTCCAGCAGTCTATCTAGTGTGTGCTGGACTTCTGCAGGCTTGTCCTGGTAGTTGCCTGCCAGCATCTTATCATAAAGTAGATCAGAGACATTGGCCAGGTGGGCTACCATTGGTAGCCAAGATAGTCCATCCACATTCTGATTTTTGACGCCTGCTCTATGTGATATTTCAAAGTTGTAGGCCTGGAGTTTTAGGGCCCATCATGCTAGGCGCCCTTCAGGTTCTTTCAAGTTCTGGAGTCAGCATAATGATGCATGATCTGTGATTACTTTGAAGTGAACACCATGTAGGTATACACAAAATTGTTTTTATGCGTATATCACTGCCAGGCACTCTCATTCAGTCACAGTATAGTTACGCTCATATACGTTCAGAGTTCTGCTGCAGTATGCTACAGGGTGTTCTTCACCATTGGAATCCACCTGGGAAAGAACACCACCTACAGCAGTCAGTGAGGCATCTGTTTGAACAATGAATTCACAGCTGAAGTCTGAGTATTGCAGGATTGGTTTGTTCATGAGACTCAAGCGTAGAGTGCCAAAGGCTTGTTGACAGGCTGGGGTTCAGTCAAATTGTACATAACTCTTCAGCAAATGGAAGAGGGCCTCCCCCTTCCTTGAGAAGTCTTTGAAAAAGTGTCAAAAATAACCAATCATGCCCAGAAACACCTGGACATCTTGTTTGTTGGACAGCACCTTCATTTTCTCTATGGCCTTGACTTTGGAAGGCTGGGGCCGTAATCCTTCAGTGTTGACCACAAAGCCAAGGTATTCAAGCTGGTCCTTAAAGAAGTTGCACTTCCTGGGTTTGACCTTAAGGTTAGCGGCTGCTAGACACCAAAAAACCTCCTCAAGGTGTTGAAGATAATCAGAGAATGTCTGTGAAAAGACATTGATGTTGTCCAGATAGACTAAAACACAGCTCAGCTTAAGATCATGAAGCATATCATCCATGGCACGTTGGAATGTGGCAGGTGCATTTCACAGTCCTTGTGGAATTTAGATAGGTTGAAAAAGACCTTGACTAGTGATGATGGCACATTTTTCTTGCTTCTTGGGAGGTAATTCAATTTGCCAATATCCAGAGATTAGATCCATTGCAGAGAAGAACTTAGCGCCTCCCAGGCAGTCAAGCACATCATCAATACGTGGGAGAAGATAGGAGTCCTTCTTAGTGATGTTATTGAGCTTGCAATAGTCAATGACAACACAGTTGCTCCCATCTTTCTTCTTGACTATGAGTACTGGGGACAACCACGGGCTCTTGAATGGGACAAGGAGACCTAATTGAACCAGCTTCTTTATTTCCTCATCTACTGCAGCGTCAGAGGTATGAGAACACCGTATGGGACAAAGGCAGATAGGGTGTTCCTTGCCTGTGTCAATGTGGTGGAGTGTGTTACGTGCACACCCAAGATTGAAGTCATCCTTGGCAAATAGCTCCTTGTATTTCTCAAACAGGGCAAAGGCTGCGTCCTGTTGAGCAACAGTGAGTCCTTGTAGTTGCTCTCAGGGGATGATGGTGCATACAGCAGGTGGTATTACTTATTCTAAAGGAAGGCCAAACTCATCCAGAGTGCCAAAATTGTGTATCTCCATCACCTCTTCTACCGGTAATAGATGCAAGTACATCACCACTTGATGGCGTTTTACCTCAACAGGAGAGTGATTGAGGTTGGCAAGTAACATCTTTATGGGCTCATGATTGGGTAGCACAATTCCAGGTGCAACCAAGAGTTCTAGCCTATAGCAATTCCAGGGGGTCTCTATTTCCCTGTAAAGCCCTTGAGGGATTTGTAGATCTAATCTGATATCCATTAGCACCTGATGTCCAGCCAGAATAGTGTAAGAAGAGTTGACACGCAATGGCAGACCCTTATATTCTTCAACTTGAGTGGGCAGATGTTTAACCCAGCGCCCCAATTTACAATACTTGACTGGGACAACACTGTTGCAATATGTGAGGTTAACATAGGGAGTGGTTTAGATACCCATCTCTGGGTTTGTTTGGTTGTAATACAGTGGGATTGCCTGCTCCAATATTTCAAGGATATTTTTCTCAAGGTCAGTCTTTACTCCATACTGTACATGAACAAGGTTCCAATCAAAATATCATAGCTCTCATTGGGTAGCACTATATCTGGGGCAGAGACCACCAGAGAGCCAAAGCATAAGGGGAGCGCGCTGTATGCTCCTTGGGCAATGGTACAGTCTAGTCCTTCTGTACCATATGATTTCTTGTGATCAATATCTGGAGCAAGCCCCATTTGCCGTACTAACTTGGAGGACACTATATTTATAGGGGCCCCAGTGTCAATGATGTCTTGTACTTTGAGTTTGTTCACAAAAAAATCAGAGATAGTACACTAAGAATAAGAAGAACCAATATTGTTTACTAAGTGAATGTCTAAATTGTTGGCAGTGGAGAGAAACTTGACAATACTGTCACATAGTTTGGGGTGATGATCAATCATTGTCTCCATGGGGATAGCCACATTGATGCCCCCTAAGAGGGGTGGCATCACCTGAGTGTTGAGGTTCTGTATCAGGCGCGTTGTCTAATAACTGGCAAGCGTAAGGCTTGGACACTTCCTTAGTGGCTTCTTGAGAGGCCTGAACCTTGGAATGGGTCTGTACCATATGCACATCATTGACGAGAACCTGATGAAGCGCATTCCCCAAGAATCCAGTATCAGGCGTAAAGAGTAGGTCAGGTGGAACGTTTGTGAATTGTGTGGATGTAGAGAGCTCCTCCTCTACTCCACGCTGACTTTTCCCTGTACTTTGGATTCCAAGGGGGTAGTGCGTGGATACCTGTCTCTGAGTTGCAACTAGAGGCGTAATGGCCCTTCCGGTTGCAGCAGTGACAGACCACCTTGGTGATATCAGGTTTTGGCGGGGACTTGTTATTGTTAGCAGGAGCCTCCAAGCGTCCTGGATAGTTGGAGATTGGGCGGGGTTTTGATCCAGTATTGGGGGGTCCAAAGGTGTCACCACACTGGCGCAAGTAGCGTACCATACCATCCAAAGTGCAGTTGTCCTGGAAGGCCGGCATGAGGGTTTGGTACAAGGCCTCACAGGGCTTTACTGCTGCATGCAAAGCTATATGGGCATCATGCACAGTCAGGGGCCCTGAGCCAGTGAGGATCTGTGCCTTGAGGTAGAAACAGTTGGCAAAGTCAGCAATAGTCTCATCCTTTCTAAAGCTGATCATCAGAAACTTATTCTTTCTCTTGGTAACCCAGGAAATACTACCAAATTTGTATAATAGCGCGTTTTTTGCCGCTGCATACAACCAATTGTGCTTGGGCATGTGCGGTATGATGAGGTCAGTACTAGCTGCATCCAATTGATTGAGTAGTGTGGTGGCCTTATCTGGGCTGTTGGCCCCATACATAGACATCTCAAAAAGACGGATGGAGGTGTGTACATTGCCCTTAGGATCAAACTTGGGCAAGTTCATTGGCTTGAATTGTGTAGGGGTTTTGTCCTGGGGACAACAGCAAAGGGGAGACTCTTTGCAGCGGCTTTAGTTGAAGAAGTTGGTGCAAGAGCCCCCGGCTGGACCAGTCTCCCTGGGGGCTTGTGGGGTGTCAACAGGCGTGGGAGGGACAGCAAAGACTTGTGGGAGGCTTCAGCGGCCTGAGAAGGATGAGGTAGCCCTGTCATTATATACTGAACTGGAAGTGGGCTGTAGCGTGGTGCTTTCCCCAGAAGGCATTGCAGAGAAACCAGGTTCTCCCAAGTCTTGGCCAGTGCAGCGGCATATGGTGTCCACTAACTTGGCCCAGGTATCTGCTATCTCTATCTCTGCATTTTGGAGGAAAGAGCAAAGGTGCTCAATCAGCCTAGCACACCAAACCATTCCTTCACGGAAATCTTCTATGGCTGCACGCTGGGAGGCAGAACGCTTGTCATGCCCCCTCAGTTCAGCTTGTAATTCCTCCAGCTTGGCCTTGAGGGAGGTAATATTATGCTCCCCTTTGTTGCGTACTTGCTTCATTTCCTGGAACATCTTGTTATTTGTGGCCGCAATATCCTCTACTTGTTGCTGTACTTTGTGAAGTTCAGGGCAGCAATGGCTCTCAGTGGTTGAGTCCTTTACAAATTGGGATGAGAACTCCTGGCGTAGCTGAGAGACCTCTTCTCAAATAATTTCCTTGATGTGGTTGTCATATTGTATGAAGCTGTCTCAAAGTGCTAGAACCTCAGCCTTGGCAGCATTAGCAATATTAATGGACTCCTCATTATCCTGCCAAGCAAGGAGTCACACCTCATTGATATTGTCAGTATTATTGGCAACCTTCTTTCTCAGGTCACGCAGGCAACTACCTTGTTACTCCAGGGATTTGTCATGCTTGGCAAGAAAGTCATCCATGTTGCTCTTGGTTACGTGAGCCCTTGCTATGTACTGTTCAATGGCTATGGCGTGGTGGGTAACATCTTATAAACAGGCAGGGCCCAACCTGAAATTCTTCAGATTTAATTCTATGATATGGACCAAGCGGCTATTTAGCTGGTGGGTATGGTCCTCCAGCTGACGGGCCAGGGTGTCTTGGTTTTCCTTGTTGGCTTGAGTGTAAGCTCAGATCTCCTCAAACCCGGAGTCCAACTGTTGTACTAGCCAGTCCTGGTAGTGGTGTTGGCGCTTTGCATACGTAACCAGGTCTCAAAGCTCCAAATGATGGCAAGCTTGTACTCCCAGTAATTGATGTAGTGCAGGTGAACAAATCCTTGCAAGTAGTTGGTTGCCCTCTTGAGGGTGGGGAAACGTTTGAGGCTTCCTTTGTCAGTTGCCAGATAACTACAAAATATAGCCATGAGGCGTTGAGCCTCTGGGTGTTGGTGGAAGAAGGACAACTGAGTGTTGGTGGACTCCTGGCTAAGCTGATATCCAAGGAAAAGTCCAGAGTCTACTGATGCCAAGTCTTGGCAATTGACTAGGATAAGGCGTGCCAACGGTACCACGGGAACTCCAGTGTATTGACAGGAAGGAAGTACAGGTAGGCTGTCTACGTTGATCACATCCTCTTGCTGACAGAAAAGTTGGTCTCTCTCAACATTGCTGTTTTCCATTGCTGAGTAACGTTCCTCAAATCCAGTTAGGTCTTTGGGTATAGAAGGAAACACGTCAGACTCAGAGGACAAAGGTTGGTCAGTGTGTGGTGCCCCTGTAGTGAGCACCACTTGTTGAAAATTGGCGTACACTGGCAGATTCAACAGAAGAATTAGGAGACAGGGGCACACACTCACTATGTGCCTTTGAATGTGAAGATTCAGAAGACATTGACCAATTTGGATTGTAGTAGTTAACTTTATTGGGTCCTATACAAGTAGGTAAAAATTCTGCCCCTTGGCGTTTACTGCCAACGCCTTATATAGGGGTATTCTCATATTACTAATCACCAGTTGCTGGAAATGTCTTCTAGGACATTCCAGCGCACTGTAGAGTCTGGGTTGGGTTAGTGGAAAAAGGGACAACCTTCTATTTAGGGTGCAATCCTGCAATGCCTAGCACAAGGACACCCTCTGCTAGCACATTAATCAGTGATCCTTTTTAGGGTATTCAATCACTTCTATATTTAGTTCTTAGCAGGGAGTCAAACAGGCCATTCAAATCAACCCTGGCGTCTTGGCGTTATTTTCTCTCCAAGCTGGTGCCTTGGCACTTGATGTTAATTATGGCGGCGCTCTGGTGCTCTCAATTAATTGCATTGGCACCCTGACACTTGATGTAAACTAGAGCGGCACTCTGGTGCCAAGAATATTTAATCCTGGCGCTGTGGCGCTTGTTATTTAAGGTGGCGGCGGCGTGGCGCAATATTCCTTGGCAACAACGTCATGGCCCACTAATCATGTGCTTTAATATTTGATAAGTTGACACTAATTTCCAGAAGAGTAATTGATTGGCCCTAGTTAAATTTCCATAACCTCCTAATGAATTAAGCTTTCCACAATCCCTGGTCAACAATTCTTCACAGGATAGCCAAGGATTGCCACCTGGATACACTTGCTGTCCAATCAATGCTTGCCACAGAGTTTGGGCTTTCTGTTTCTAAAACCCTTGTTTAAAAAGCAATGGTTGATTTGGGCTTCTTGTGGAAGGTGCTTGGAGTTTCTCCATAC